>APFE030850491.1:157398-190205 GCA_000404065.3 Pinus taeda
GTTCTTCTTTGCAGATCTGGTTCATATTTAGGGGGAGCATGTTCTTAGGGGGAGCATAACCCTTTGCCCTTGATGTCAAAGGGGGAGAATGTCGCTGAAGGTTTTGAGGTTGCCATCAAGTCCAAAGGGGGAGATTGTTGGCATTATGTTTCTGGTATGGTTATATGTTACAGATGTTGTAATTGATGGCAACACCCATGGCATGGCTCTTAATATGATGAGAATTAAGAAGTACGTAGGAGAAAAGTTCACAGAATTTTATGCAGAGAAAAGTTTATAAAAGTTTATTTCATGTGGAGAAAAGTTCACGGAATTTTATGCAGAGAAAAGTTTATTTCATGTGGGAAAACCTACCTTTGGTCCATGGTAGTTAGTCCTTGGAATTTGAACCTATGGTTTTTGGGCATCTCGACAGACGTGTTGATCCCTAGTATTGAGTTGATGGTATTGGTTTGTTATGGTTTTGGCCCATGGTATTGTTTTATTTTATTATTATTATTGAGCCCCATGATCCATGATTTGAGGAAGAGCTTGCCTATATAAATCAAAGGAGATCATTTGGCTTAGGCATGCTTTTGGGTTGAATATATTAAGATCTGATATATTGGGTTATTGTTTCAAAAGCTCGATCTATATGAAAGTGAAGTGGAAAGCGAATCTGTGAAGGGTGATCTCTCGAGCATTGCAGCTGCGGAAGCGTAGGAGGCGCCACAGGAAGTCGCCGTAGGAGGCGCCGCAGGAGGCACCGTAGGAGTCGCCGCAGGAGGTCGCCGCAGGAGTCGCCGCAGGAAGTCGCCGCAGAGTCGCCGCAGGAGGCGCCGTAGGAGGCGCCGCAGGAGTCGCCGCAGGAAGTTGCCGCAGGAGGCACCACAGGAAGTCGCTGCAGGAGGCACAGGAAGTCGCTGCAGGAGTCGCCGCAGGAGGCGCTGCAGGAAGTCGCCGCAGGAGTCGCTGCAAGAGGCACCGCAGGAAGTTGCCGCAGGAGGCGCCACAGGAAGTCGCCGCAGGAGGCGCCGTAAGAGGCGCTGCAGGAGACGCTGCAGGAGGCACCGCAGGAGACGCCGCAGGAGGCGCCGTAGGATCTGGTTATCTGGTGACTTACTGGTACTTGATGATCATTTGATATTTATGGATCCAGTTTGAAAATTTATGAAAAGTGGTCCTTGAAAGAAAAGAAGTAGGGGGTTGTAGCTAACTTCCAGGAGAGACTGGAAAACGAGAGAGAGTTGTAGCTCTCTGCAGGTTGCAGCCTGCGTACTGGTAAAGGACTGCACCAGTACAAGACCATTGTAAAAGGAGTTTCTAATTTGAAAGAAGATAGAGACATATTGCAGCAGGTGGTTTTCACCCACATTGGGTTTCCACCTTATATATGGTGTTCTTTGATGTGACTGCCTGTTTTTCTTGTTCATGCTCATTGTTTTATGGTATCGATATGCAAAAATAATTCAAAGTATAAATAAGGAAGAATTGTTAAAAGGACTAGATAATACTGATTCACCCCCCCTCTCAGTATTATTTTCAACAATGTGTTGATATGCTATGTAATCAAAATTTCTTCAAAAGAGATGAAAACAAAAATAAATTCTTAAAATGTCAGGGTTTCTGATGGAATAATGCATGTTTAATTGTAATACAATGATTTGTGATAACAACTAACACTCTAATACCAAGAGAAATAGCTTTCGAAAATAGTTCAATGACCGCACTATAGTTTTCTATATTGTTAGTTGTGTGTCCTAAACATATACCTTGTAAACTCACTAACTCATCATTGGGAGAAAAGAGTGCCCACACAGTGGAAGACAAATTCAGTTTATTATGACAAGCACCATCAGCGAAAATGACATAAGGAAGAGGGTTCGTCAACATTTCCAAACTAAGTGGAACACATGGTAAGTAGGGAAAAACATGTTTGCAAAAGTGCAAACAATCACATCAAAAGACAACACAGTAATGAAACACACACTAATTTACAAGTTATCTACACAAGTTTAAGCATAATAAATTTTTAGGTAGATCCCATTGTGAGGCTCAGACAACTAATTTCCATCATAATCAACTAACTCATATGCACCCTTTTTTAATACACATTTTGCAATATAGGGCCCATGCCACATGGGTTCAAAATTTTTGGCTCCTAATTTATCATTAGCTTGATCATACAATAAGACCAAGTCACCTTCCACATATGCATGAGGTGTCACAGTTTTATCATACTGAGCATTAACTTGTCTTTTTTGAGTCTCAGTTACCAATGCGGAAATTTAGCGAGTCTTGTTAAGACATTATAAATAAAGAAATCGTTCTTCTTCAGGAGATGTACCAAGAAGTAGTTCGATAGCTAGCTTCATTGATGGGATCTCACACTCAATGGGTAGAGTGGCTTCCACACCATATACTAATGGGAAAGGTGTGAATCTAGTTTCCATTTTAGCAGCAGTTTGAAATGTGCATAGGGCTGAAAAAATCATAAGATGCCAATTCTTTTTATGCATCCCAATAGTTCGTCGAAGCATTGTGACCAAAAAATTGTTGACAACTTCAACTTGACCATTGACCTATGGGTATTGTGGAATTGAGCTATTGTGACGTAAGCTGAATTGAGAAGTGAGTTTTATTATCATGTAATTATGGAAATGGGAGCCATGGTCAGTGACTATGGCTTGTGGAACACTGAACTGAGCTATGACATGATTAAATAGGAATAAGGTTGAATTTTTATCGTCGGCATTGTATGTAGGGATCGCCTCAGCCCATTTTGTGAAATAATGCATGACAATGATTATGTACCCATACCCCCAGGCCAAGTGAGGGTTACAAGTTATGAAATCAATTCTTTATTTTGCAAATGGACCAACAGTAATAACTGGGTGTAAGGGAGCAAGTGGGGTTTGCTATTTCTGGTTATAGGTTTGGCAAGCATGATGTTTCTGTATCACAAGAATGCAATCTTTGAATACTGAAGGAGGAAAATAGTCGGCACGAAGGATTTTTTGTGTTGCCACATATCCTGACATATGATTTCCATAGGCTCTAGAGTGGAAATCATTTAAGTATTTCTCAACTTCCTCATGTGTCAAACACCGTCGAAGGACTGAATCAACCCCATGATGTATAAGGTATCCTCATCAATGTGATAAGGTCAGGATTTGTACCAAATTCAACGTTGCTTAGAGTGAGATAACTTTGGTCTAAAAGTATAAGTTTGAAGATATATGATATTGTATCTATACCATGGATTGAGAGTGCTAATGAGGAAGAGAGATTCATTAGGAATTAATTCATTAGATATGGTGGTTGTGACTGCAAAGGGAAGATACAAAACCAATTCAACAAATACTAGTGACTTATTTACTTAGCTTTGGTGAACTCTAAGTCGAACTCCTGCAGGATGAAAATCCATTTGGAGTATTTTCCCCTAAGAAAATGCTGCGTCTGAATATAAATGATGGGGTTACAATCAGATATCACCATGTTTTTGCGTAAAAGAATGTAATGGAAAAAATGTTGGACAACGTGGACTACTGCTAAGGTCAAATTCTCCACATGGGCATAATTTATATTAGTTCAAGGAGATTATAGATTAGGTAGTATACCACATGTTCATTTATGTCATCATCATCTTGAACCATCACCATAGCAATGGTACTGTCAGCAGTGGCCAAGTATAGGAAATAATCGCAATGGTAATTAGGAGGATGCAACAAAGGTGCGCTAATGAGTGCAGTCTTTAAAGCATCAAAAGGTTTATGGGAAATGTCATCCCAAATGAGTGGGACCCCTTTCTTCAAAAGGTGAGTAAAACCCTTGGCATTCTCAACATAGTTTAGGATGAAGTGACGAAGAAATCTTGACTTCTCTTGCAAACTCTAAAGGTGGTGTAAATAAGATGGAGGTGGTAGATTGAAAATGACCTCCACCTTAAGAGGATCAATTCAGATGCATTCTTTGGACACTACGAATCCTAAGAGGTGAGCAAATTCAACGCAAAAGACACATTTATGATGATTTAACTAGATATTATAGTGTTGACAACAAATAAAAGTCACTTGGAGGTGAGCCATATGGTCTTGACGTTTAGACGAGTGTGTGGGTAAATCATCAAGATATGCCTAAACGATATTTTTGATATCGTGGAAAGAAAAAGACATGGCCCTTTGGAAGGTTGTATCAACATTTTTAAGGTCAAAAGGAAGCTTTTTATAGGAAAATATTCCACAAGGACAGATAAAGAGAGTTGATCATCAGGAAGGATTTTAATCTGGTTATAACCAGAAAATGCATCCATAAAGGACAATATTTCATTCCTAGCACATTCATCGATAATCTGGTTGATAAAGGGAGTAGGGTAATTATAGTTAGGAAAGGCTCAATTAATATCTCTATAATCAACATAGACATGTATGGTTCCCTACTTTTTAGTCACTTGAATGATATTGGAAACTCGATCTGTCAGTCGTATGGGGTAGATGAAGCTAGCCTTAGGAATTTTTCTCAACTCCAACGTTGATAGTAGTTGGATTCCTTGGGTGTACCAAATGAAGGCATCGTTGAACATGTTTTTCATCTGGGTAAGTTGGGACCTCATGCACCACAATGCTTGGATCAATACCAATAATTTATTCGTAGGCATGGTTGCTAAAATGTTACTCATATTCCCTTTAGATAACACATCATGGATTAAAATGGGAGTTAGAAGGGTAGCAATCATTGCAGGGGAAACCAAGGTATCTAGATAGGTAGGGAATGATCCAAGTCTAGGAAGAATAGAGGAACGACGATGGATATCATTCCAAGGGGTTTCTTTGAGAGACATGACTTCGACAATGCTTTCATTAGTAGGGAAAGTCTCATTCAAAGGATCTTCAAAATCTAAAGAGATAAGCCACGGAGTCTGCGAATACGAGTCTAGGACTGTGCTCACTTTATCATGAGTTTCAAATGCAACCACGAAAACCAAAAGGACAACTTGGTAAGCCTGTTCGATGGGGCTTAGTGGCATGGTGTCACCAAAATTGTCAATTTGATCAAGGCTAGGGATGATCTAAGGGTCATTACTAGACGAGATCGTATTAACTAAGGAAACATTGGTGGGAGGAGGAAGGGAAAAAGTTCCCATTAAGGAAGAGTCTTTGAAAAGACCCACTCCAACATTTTCATAAGGAATGATAGTTTTCGCAACGTAAGGTACATTACCAATTGAAGAGTCAGAGGAAAAGAAGGTCAATTGGTTTATTGTGAAAATTTTCCCTTAGTGGGGAAAGCAAAGTACACAGAAAAGAGCAGAAACCACACAAACATTGCATGAGTCTAGCTATGGCCAATTAGAATGTTATAATTGAGATTTGTGGCAACAAACTCTACTTCCATATTGACATTTTTTCCTTCTAACTGAATGGGGAAAGAGTTGAGAATACCATACGGTCGAAAAACTCTGCCATCAAAAGCTTCCAAAGTATTTGGGGACAGGATGAGAGGTGCAGAGCCAAGGGCTTTCCAACATGATATGGACATAATTCATGTAGAGGCTCTGTCATCAACAATGATTTGGTGAAGAGGTTTTCCCATAACAGCAACTTGTATGAGAAAAGCAAGTTGAGGTGGTAGGTGAGGCACAAAAGTGATCATGCTGGAATCCATGGGATCAATTCCTCCAATGGAGGATAGAAAAGCCTTCCATTGTGATGGACACATTTTAAGGACTTCCAAGGCCAAAATCACTGAGGGTGCTTGAGCCAAATCCTCTACAATATTGTAGTGTTGGGAAGCTCACACATTATGATTATAAGACGATTTCTGAAGAACACCTTTAGGGGGTGGTTGGATTGTGGAATCACTACTAGGTTTCTTGATATGGAAAGGATCAAAATTGGGTGAAGTGGAGGAAGAGAGCATATCGGTGGCATCTTTCTCCACCACGAGTCTTTCAATATTTGGATAGTCTTTTGATCTGGTGGTTACAAAAATAGGTTTTGAGCCACTTATGAACACTTGAGAGCTTCCATAGGTCTAAGCAAGGGGTTGGTCTACCATTTGCCTCTACTAAGAAGGTAAAGGTTCATTCAACGCAATTGGCATCCTTGATCTGCCTTTCAGAAGATGACTAACTTCAACACGTCAGGGGGAAATCCTTAGAGTAATGATCCTAATCACAAATATGGTAAGGATATTTAGGCTTTTGATTTGATGAATTGTCAGATGACGGTTTTGGGGAATCCTGTTTGGAGGTATCCTACTTAGATTTTCCTTTATCCTTTTTCTTTCCTTTTGAGGATTTATCTGTTGTGGTAGACTAGAGAGAATTTACATCTAAGATTTTACCAGGATTATTTGAGTTGTCTACAGTATTGGAGGTTGCAACAGCAAAAGTAGATTTAGGTTTTGTAGAAATAGATGGGGTACTACTAGACCATTGAGCCATAGATCTAATGACATCATCAATAGGTGGTGAATCCGCGGGTCTAGAGGATGGAGGAACAATCGAAGGTCACAGGGCACCAGGTAATAGTTCACACAATGTGCTAGATTGTTAATAGATAATATCCAAATATTGGGCATGAGTGATGGCTTGTTACTTATTTACACAACCACTCATGGCTATGTATTTAGTGATAGGGGGATGAATTATTTATTAAATTATTAAGTCAAAAGCAGATCTGGGATATACAATTTTACGAGACAACACCTACGTCTCCATTCATGGGTATGATCAGAGATATGCGTGGAGGTATTCTATTGTGAAGATCTTAAGAGATGGGTTCTAGTCTCATACTAGACAAAAAATTGGAACTAGGTGAGGAAAGCCATGGCCAGAGAATTGAAATCTTAGAAAGTACCTCGATGGATCTCGTTGTACAATTTAGCAGCAGTGCTCGTCAAAGTGCACTAGAAAAGACGCAATCCAATTAAATCATCAACCCAAGAGTTAGAGGAACACCAAATGTGGTAAGTCATAACATGTGGTTGAAGGTATTCTCCAAATTTACCTTTGAAATTAGGACAATCACTAGTTATTTTAGTTGGTATCGGAGGCCAATATGGTGAGTGCAATATTGAGTCATTTGTAAGTCGTGACGCATCCGACAATTCCAATGTTGCCAAGAATAGAAATTGTTGAATATATGGGGTATAAAGTCTCTGGTATGCACCAGATTGAGTATTCCACCTGCCCCCACTATGGTGGGTTTTGACCATAAGGATGTTGACCCATATGGAATGTACAGAGTCTATAAGGAAAACTGAGCATACTATTGTTGGAAGGGTATTTGTTGTGAATGTGGTTGCAATTGTTGGTAAGGTCCCTGTTGTGGCTAAAAGGAAACTTGTGACCACGAATATTGGTAAGGACCTTTTTGTGATTGAAAAGGAAACTGCGGCTGTAGCTACTTGTAAGGTCCCTGTTAGGGTTGGAAAGGAACCTATGGTCACGAATGTGGGTAAGGTCCATACTATAGTTGGACATGAACATGTGGCTTCAATGGGGGATTACTAGTCCCAAGAGGATACGAAGGATTGGGGCCATACTGCATTTGGGGACATGCCTAGTGATTAGGAGGAACTCCTAATAGTGGGATTTGGGGTTGTTGAGAGTCAATAGGAACATATGGCTATTGGTAGTAAGGTTAAGTCAAGGGGACTTGGTGACCTTGCAAGGGGGTACTCGTAATAATACTTGATACAGATGGAACTAACATTCCACTTGGGTTAGAAATAGCACTAGTGGGTTGATTTACCTTTGATGCGGGAGGAGGGGTGCATAGTTCACATGTTTTTGACTAGAATAAAGAGGTGCATAGGGTGGAGGCAATTGCCTCCCAGATGGTGGAATAATTGAACTCGTAGACTATCCACTCAGAGTGGGGACTACAGTTACCACGACTATAATAGAAGGAGTAGAAGGCCTGAAAGGAACATGTGTTTGACCTACCATTACTTTAGGCTTGGGAGGGGTCTGTGTAGGTGTTGATACATTTGGATCAGATGAGCCAGTAGTAGGAGTGACACCAGGTGACGAAATGGGGTTATGAAAAAGTGAAGTTGCACCAGAAGTGTCAGAAAAAGCATTGTCGAGAGAGTTATAACCCGGTGGGACCAAGGGTGCACTATAAGTAGGAGGTTCACTTGGCCTACTCATCATATTGTAGGGAGTGGAAACATAAGGGAAGTTTTTAGGAGGAAGGAGTGATATAGGATCAACGTTAGCACTTGGAACATGGGGTTCAGATGCTTCCAAAGGAACACCCTGGGGTGTTGACTCTATAGATGGGTTATCACTATTTGTTGTCATGTTTGGGAATAGTTATCGAATCAGAGCTCGAGGGGCTCTAGGAGAAGGATGTAAGGGTACGTTAGGAGCATCAAAAGGACTATATGAATGTGAAGGTGATAAATAAATAAGATCTGGATCAAAGAGTGGATTGGGAGGAAAAGGAAACAACTCTGAAGTAGGTTGAGGAATAGCCAGAGGAGAGTCCTAAGATGAATTGGCTGACTCTTGAGGCGAAGGTTAGGAAGTAAGGGGTTGTAAACTTAGGACTATACCAAGTTCAACACCTTGGTTTAGAAGGGGCTCAGGGTCAACAATATCAAAACCTATAACTCTAGGTGGATCAGATGAAAAAACATATCCATAGATATTTTGTCCTATATCTGGGGTCTCTTTTTTGACTCCTTGTTGTAACCTGTCAGCTTTTGAATCTGAAGAGGATACAGGAGGCAAACCTTGCACGTGGTGCAACAAAGGATTTGGTGGTTTTTCCAAGATGGATTTTTCACGACATAAATTACTAATTGTGTGTTGGTGAATACTTTTGGCTTAATTCCATTTTTACAATTAACCATTAATTTTGAGGACAAAAGGAGTCATTTCACGGGTAGGACATTATTCCGTGGTCAATTAATTTTAGAAATTAACAAAAAAAAATCAAAATGGGTAACTAGGCATGAAGGTTTACCAAGCAGCCATGAATTGCAATACACACCTTGGTGAACCAAGGACTTAACGTACGATAATCAATCTCTTTGAATGTTGTGTTCAGCGTATCACGATACATAAGGTGGCAGATTCAACTACCTATGCATGGATAATAGCCTATAGGGGACTCCCAAAATATACTTGATGGTACATGGGAGTGGAATTTGTAGTATTTTTGTCTAATGCATAACCATTCGACGAGAGCATTCCTTTATACTTTTCATGCGTGGAGCACCATCTGATATACCTGAAGGTACGTGGAGAACGATCTTGTAGACTTACATACGTGGAATGATATTTCACCCCCTGGATGAAACGTTGGAAAAACATGACAACTCCTATGTTTAACAACGCCAAAATACGTCTCTAGCCTTGACCTTTAGATGTCTATGTTAATGTTCCAAATGCTTCTTAGGTTAATTGAGATAAATTTTAAAGTTGATCTTGAATTATGTTTCAGTTTCAAGGCTCAAAAATCAATGTCATCTAAACACACCCATGATGCAACTAGTATGAGAAAAAAAAATCTTTGCATTTCAATGAAGGCTATCTAGCATAGGGAAGAATTTCAAACATTGATAGAACAACCAAGTATGAAACACACAAAGTTTCCTAACTAGATCTTTCACTTTCACTATTCCAATGCACCCACCAAAAGTAAAATCAATTTGAATTCAATAAAATGCTCCTACATGAATTTTTTCACTTTTTATTTTAAATGAAAGAGAATGCACTTTTCAACTTTCAACACTAAGCATTGTAATCTATGCTCAATGATACTCCTAAAAATGAATTTTCAATGCAATGTAATCTAATGCAATTTGAAAATGTAAACTTTGAGATGAAAGCTAAACAAATGAAAATGCCATTTCTTTTATGGTTGTCAAAAGAACTAATACTTCTTTAACCAACAACAAATTAGTATTCCTTCCACACATACAAGCAACAAAAAATTAAGTTCAATTGACCCAAAGTATTGAAGACTCAACCAAAATTCACTTTCATTGCTTCAAACAATGGGATGGAATTTTGAAAGCCAATAAGAAATAAAAAATATAATAGAAAATTCTATGCACATAGAGCAAGAGGACACTTTAGAGATAAATTCACGCTAGACATTCCTAGTATAAGCCCTAAACATTCTCAATTTTTATAAATCAGCGTGGGAAAACAATGTGAGCAAGAGGTACAAGCACGACTATACCAAGAAAAATCAATGCTGATAGCGTGACTGTTTCTATTGAAAACACGCTGGGTGAGAAAGACTTAGGAAATTGAAAAGAAACTTAAGGAGAGATCCAAAATTGACACTCTAAAGAACATACTACTCAGAATGGGGATCCATAATGAACCTATGTTACAGATCACTAGGAGGTTGGCCAAACTAATAAAAAATACCAAATATAAAATGAGGTTTGAAGGGTTATAAGCTCCCCAATGGAGTCACCATTTTTTTGTAGGAAATCCTTTATGTGGACAAAAATGATCCCTCTAGTCCTATGGGAGGATCTTGCAACAAACGAAGCCAAATATACGTAAAGTTTCATAGTTTATATTAGAAAACACAAAGGAGCATAGATGAACTACCTCACTCTGATGCTAACATCTGTTGGTGTCTTCCTTGATTCTTTCATTTCCAAGCTCAATCTTCTCTTCACCATTATAGATGAATAAATGCAAGGAATATCGCATGGAGACAACAAACACATACATAGAAAAATTAATTCCAATATAAACCATGTAACATATCAAGGAGTATTACACTAAATGATCAATAATTGACACATTTATGGAAAGAAAACACATAATGTATTATTAATAGATGGTAAAGGGAGAATTACAAACAATTAAGACTTGATGTTAGAATCCTCCTTTAGGTGATTTTCCAAGTCCTAGCCTTAGCCTTCAAGCACTCCTTTCTCCTTAGAAAAATGGGCAGCAATTGGGCATAGTTCAACACTAGGAAGGAAATCAATCATTAGCTAACCATTAGTGGATAGTAGGGATCTCATTTATAGAGAAGAAGATGGAGTTGAGGATCCATGAAAGGAGGGAGAAGTTCCACATCTCAAGGGAAATATCCCTGAAAGTAGGATCAAGGACCAGGAATGAGAGGCCTTGTTCCAATCTTCATTCACCTATAACCAGCTCGTCGTTCTCGAGACTTCTAGTAGGAGACGCTTATCCTCAATTTGGGGGAAAAATGATTGAAGAGGACCAGCATGGGTTTTCCTGATAAAATTCGCACTGGCAGTGCTAGGAGAGTATGATGCAACAAGTGATCGGCACAGGTCACTAGTTATGCAAAACACCTTGGTCTTGAAAAATAAGGGTTTTGACAAGTTCTTCCGAATTCTTTCAAGGAAAGTATTTTTATTTTCTTCAGGGATGCTTATGAACATGGTTCATGGTGAATGCACTTACAACTTTCATCATTTTGCAACATTTGTGGCATTAATGACACAAAGTTAAACACTTCAAGATACGAGACGGGGAGTGTTTTTGTCATTTGACTTGGTTATTTATATATTAAAATACTTTTCATGTTACAGTTCCAATCTATTTGAATTCTTTCTGATTCAATAATATAGTCATATTTTCATTTTTCTTTATATTGAAATAGAAAGAAAAGAAAAGAAAGTCTCATTTTCATGCATTAGAGCTTTGAAATTTTGAATTGGAATAGTAAATTTAAAGATCTTGTTCAGAATTTGTTTTTTACTCCATTATTATTTGAACCTCCTTCCCTTATTTAGTTAGATAATCATTGAATGAAAATAGTTTTTTCTCATGCTAGTTGCATTTTAGGAATTCAGGTGAATTCATTGAGATCCTTGAAAGTCAAACCTTAACGAAGATAAACATTAAATTTTATGAATAAATCAAGGAGAATTTGAAACAGTTAATACATATTTAGTTGGTCTAGGCTAGAAGATATGTTCTAACGTCTCTAAATGTAGGAGTTGTCGTCAATTATTTGTATTACATTTTGTGCATGGTCGGTATTCCATGTACTCCCTAATGTATAGGATCGTTCTTCCACGTACCCTCAGGTATATCAGAATGGCACTCCATAAATGAGGAGTATATAGGGGTGCTTACCATCATACATAACACATTAGATAACACTACTACAGACTACACTTTCACGTGCCCCTGGGTATATAGGAAGTCTCCATTAGGTTGCAAACCTGCCATAGGTAACCAAGTCGTCTGCCTTGTTAATTGTGATACACCAAATACAACATTTAGGGAGACTACTTTCATGTACTTAAACATATATTGTAGCTCACAGTGGCTTGGTAATCATTTCATGCCTAGTTATACCTTTTTACTTTTATTTGTGTTTTGAATTTTCAAAATAAATTAATTAACTCACTTTTTACTCAGTAGACCTTAGGATGAGTCTGATGGCAATATTTCTAGAGTCTGTCATCTAAGGAAACCCCATCAACAAAGATCTCGGTCCTTTTCCTTCTTTTGGAAATATTGGTGCTCCTTACATGGCTATGTTGTCCCTCCTTGGATTCACCATAGGTTTACCGGTATGGTTGTTTTCAACCTCCTTGGTTTCGAATGTCCAAACTTCTCCATAACCAAGTCCTCCACCTGAACAACACTAACCTCAAGTTGACCCTTTTCCTTCTTCACCCATCGTCTCTTCATCCTTTTCTTCTTCCTCACCTAGTGAAAGTCTTGATGCTAGTAACTAGGGAGATAAGGAGAAGAGGAAACAAAAGAAGAAGAAGAAGAAAAATAAGAAAGCGGAAACCAAGAAACCATTGCTATGAATGTAGCTAATGTCGAGAAATATTCCAATAAGCCCCATAAAATTAAATTCCCTTGAAATATTTGTAAGGGTGACCATCTTCTTAGAGATTGCCTTATCATTCCCCAGGTATTAGAAGTGAGGTCCATAGGCTCACATCAACCCTTATTGTCATAATATGGAGATCATGCTCGTGACAAACTATTAACTAGTGATAATAAGGTTCCCAGGAAAAAGGGTAAAGTTAGGTTTCCTTGTAGGTTATGTGAAGGGAGTCATTAAAATCACCTTTTGCCTCATATGGATGAAGCTTCAAAATTGTTGGAAAACCTTACTATTTTTTAATAACAACTTCCAACTAGTTACCATAAGCTTTCCCCAATCCTCCATTAGTTGATGAAGTGATTGATCTGATTCCATATTCAGTCAATCCCACTCTTTCTGAGTGTGAATTCCATGAGTTCGTTTCCAAAAAAGCATTGGTTGAGAAAGTGGTTCACTGAATTCTATCTTCAGCCAATCGTACTCTCCACTTATAGAGTGAAGTTAATATTGCTCAGGTTCTTATTGTTACTTCAGATCCCACAAAACAAGGGGGAATTTCTCCCATTCTCATGGAACCCCTCCAAGCAATGAGGTCATTTCCTTTGATTGTGATCAATTAATAAAGCCTTTTCTCCCTTCTTACATGCCCTTCCAAATCATGGTGAAGGCTTGGGATAAGAACATATATTAGATTGTTATAGATGAAGGTGCTTTTGTTAACATTCTATCCTCGACTACTTGGAAATATTTAGGTTCCCCACTTCTTGTGTACATTACTGATAAATTGTTGGCTTTTAACAAAAGAACCAATGAACCTTTAGGGATCCTTCCTTGGGTGCCTATTACCTTGGAAGGAAAAAAATTCTATATATATGTTATGGTAGTCCAATGCCCCTTGGATTTTAAGTTACTCCTTGGGAGAGAGTATGTTTATGCCCTGAACGTTGTTGTGTCCACACACTTTTGAATGATGTTTTTCATGCATGATTGAAAAATTATAACTATCAACCAACTTTCATTCGTTAGTCCTAAGTTAACTACCAATCATCCAACTTCCATAAATGTTCCTAATATGCAAGTGGTATCCCTCTTTCCACAAATTAATTAGGTGGCAACCTGTTCCATGCCTGCACCTACCAACTATTATTGTTCTATGATTTTGAATATTGGCAAGACAAAATTCATAAAAGATACATCAAACCGCTTAGGAGTCTAGGATCTAGCCCTCACAAACTTAGAGAGGGCTCTCTCTGTATTTTTAGGATTTGACTTTATTTTCGGAGTTCTAATGTGTTAGGCTAGATGTAAAAATGAAGGAGATTTATTAACTAATTTCTTGGTTGTTTGTTTGTTTGGTTGGGGTGGATCGTATATGAATCCTTTCCATTGGGCTATCGAGTCAAAGGCTAGGTGGTAACATCAATTTTCTAGAGCATTTACAAGGAAAGCTAATTGTTTATACTGGATCTAAAAGTAGAATGACAAATGAGATGACAGAAAAGTAATATCAATAATGATTAAAAAGCAGCTAAGTATTTCTTAATTATACATCAAAAGAAAACATTTAGATTGTAAACACAGATAGAAATAAGGTGCTCCAACATCATATCTTAATCTATAATTTCTACTTTACAATAAGACTTAATGATGCATAAATGAATAAAACATAGATATATTCAGCACGGAAGGGAAGACATCACTAGCTCAAAATAGATCTTTTATCTTACAAACGGTGGACCTTTTTATTGATGCTCTAGCTCAAGATTACAATACTCCAATGAAAACAAATAGTTCAAATGACTTGGGTCCAACTCCTGATACTTCCAATGCATTAAGTATTTAACTCAACACCTACGACGATTTGCCTTATACACTTGGAAATCTGTTATTAATTACAACAAAAGAAAATTGACAAGTGTAACCACGAAGTGGCCAAACTAAGAAAATTGGGACACCTCGTCCTCTTTTTTAGGGATGATGTTGCTAAGAAATTAATTTTGTTGTAGTGAATCTAATGACATGGTTGGTGTTGACTCAATTTTTGTTGTCACTTAAATCATCTCGGTCTCATTGTTCTTTATAATCACACAGGTCACTCCACACTTCTTTATTTGGAATATTGATCTTCATTAACCTCCTGTATATTTCATTAGCTTCAGTGTATTTTGCAAAAGTGGGTTTAACCATAAAAACATGTTTCAACTCATGCTCAATGTAGATTTGATTGTTGATAGCTCCCAGCAATGCCTTTCCTGTTATGTTGCCTTTTATGTTGGAAATATTTGCATCATCTGTGGTTATACCCTGGAGTTTCTTGACATAATCCTCCCTGGCCATGAGTTTGTCATTTATGACAAATAGAGAGGGGAGACCTTCTGATTTAAAGGTTGAATTCTATTGAAGAACTGGTTGACTGTCAACTCTAGATTTTTACATTTTTCTTCTAGCTGCACATTTAAGCTCTTCTTAGTTAGTACCTTCTTGACTTGAAGTATAGTCTCTGTCCTGTCTGCCACTCCCAACTCTTCCAGCTCATACCTGTTTCTTGAGTTTAAAAATTTTATTATCCTGTTAGTTGTTGCTGGCATGTCTCTCAGATCTTCATTAGTAGCTGTAATAGATTCTCTAGCCTTCTCCACTAATTCTTTCTACTCAAAGATAATTTGGATGCTAGGCCGAATTTCAATCATACCATTAGTTATGTTGTTCCAAATAATATCTTTAACTCTTCCTAGAGTGTTCATAATTGATGATTCTTTCTCTGAATTTTGCAGCCTTTCAATCAAGGTCATTGCCCTCTGCATCTCTATTAAGTGGTCACTTTCAACCCTTTTGATTTGATCCTGCAGCAAATTAACTTGAGTTTCCAGTCTTTTAATTTCCTCAGTCTGCAGATTCGTACCTTCCATTGATCTGGCCAGTTGCTCTATGCTACATCCTACACCTATGATAGCAATTGCTGGAGTGGTTGTGGGAAGAGTTGTTAGAGGAAGGGCCTCTATTGTTGTGTCGGCCATCTTTGTTGCCTTTTATTTCTCTTGCACCATCTTCTCTATCTCTGTTTCCATTTGTTTTATCTAGAGAGACTGCTCCACTATTAATTTCATCATATCATCCTTTTAGCTCTATGTTTCCTCCATCTCCTTGGTCAGTGGATCATGTGTAGTAGGTATCTTGAGCTGCTTCTTCAAATCTGTTATATCCATCTCTTTTTTCTTTATTATTTCTTCAGCTTCTTTCACATCTGAGGGATCATACCCAATATTGACTACTAAGTCTTCTAAAGACTTAATTTTAGTGTGCTTTTATTGTGATGAAATCCTTTTCATTTTTAACTAGGATTGAGCATTTGATAGGGCTATCTTCATTTTAAACAAATTCATGGAAGTTTTGGTTAGAGTAGATGAAATCATTTCACCTGTTTGTTTGTGCATTTCCAGTTGATCAATTGGATGAGAACTTCTTGCATCAAACTCAAAAGAAGTTTGCTTGTAATCTACTGGAGTTTTAGGCTTTGATGTCCGTGCTTCTGAAAATGCGATATGCATTTTTCCCTTTTCTGAATCAAAGGAAGAGAGAAGTCTTGCCTGTGTAGTTGCACTTTGTTTACAAAATTGAGCATAAGTGCTCTTTTTGAATATTTCATTCCTGATTTTGATCGCCCTAAATGTGTCAAATAATGTCTGTTCCTTTTCTCCAGTCACATTTGTAGATGATGACACTTGAATAGACTACTACCCTTCTGAAATCAGAGTGATAGGAAAGGATTTCCCCCCAGTTGGAGATGAAACTCGAATATCGATGATATTGGTGACCATTTGTTGCGGTAATCCTTTGTCTATGTCCATGTGCTTTTTAGGATTTTTCCTGTATTTCAGGTTGAATTCCCTCATAGAAGTATCAATCCCTCGAGATTGATCTTCTCTAGGCCTTTTCCCTATTACTCCCTCTTCTTGTTCTTTTCCCTTTTCTATTCTATCTTCAGTAGTTTTCTTTTCCTGTTGTCTTGGAGTTTGTGCACTGGAAGAAGAAATCACTTGTTCCTCAACCTCCTGCAATGTGTTAGGCATCCACTCAATCTGGTTCATGTATCTTTCAATTTCAGGCCTTTGAGTGTGAATATAGGTTGTTGGCTTGTTCTCCATCCTCTTCTTGGAGATGATACCCCATGGGTCATAGGACCATGTAAAACTATGGGTGAAATTCATTTCTTTCTATCTTTTATCTGCCTCCTCCCCTACTACTCTGCTGTTACAAATGAAGTGACCAATCTTGATCCTGAACTGGGAATTTTTCTTAACTGCTACAAAATGCAATTCATCTGGATTAATCATTTGTCTGATGTATTCAAGTGCAAAGATCCTCATGGGAGGAAATTTGGTAGCTTATAAGGGGCCAACTTATAGCCATATACTCTTAATTCAGTGTAATATTTGTACAAGTACCAATCACCTGTTCTTGCTTGGGTTTTCAACTGCATAATTCTTCTTATTTCTTCACTAATCCTGGGTTCTGCAGTCCCACTAAGGAGGCTCATTGAGGGGTGAACAAACATTTCTACAAATGTTTTGTAGCTGAAGTCTTTTGATTCCTTCATCACTAATGTTGTCCGAAAAATAACAGATTGGGGTTCACCTTCCTCATTGAAAACTGGTGTCTGTTTTCCTGAAAATAAACAATCATATAAACCAAAACTGAGGAGTATTGGAACACCTCCTCTGTGAAGAAATTGACAAACTACTCATGAATGGCATCTGCTAAAAATTTGTTGAAATTGAAGAGGATATAGGGCTTGGATTCTGTTGACAGAATAGACAGGAAATATATGATAGCTTCATCAAGCCATTGATATGAATAATAGCCAAGTAAATAAGAAAGAGTAGTGACAATGTGTTTAGTTCTATCAGGGAAAACAAAGGAGGAATAAGGAGGATTCTTGTTTGGCAGAGGTGTGTGCTCAGTCATGAAAAGTTCTAAGGTTTTGGCTCTCTTAGAAAAATCAAGTTTCTGATACATTTTAGTGAGAATCTCATGGGAAAAGGGAGTACTTCCTTCAATAATAGGGGTCTGCATCATCTTCATAATGGACTTGGCATCAATGGTAAACAATACATGTCCTATTGGGGCCATCATTGCCCTCTGCTGTGGATTGTAGCATGAGTGGCATTTCCTTATCAGTTCTGGGCAACTATGTGTTTTAGGAAAAATGTAAAAAGGTAGATTAGTGTCCCAGAGGCCTATGCCATGCATCTCCTCCACAAATTTATCCTCTGACCAGCAATATATGTCGAATAAATCTAACTCTGAGAGGGTTTCACGTATCTTAAAATCCCTATCTGCAAGTGGTATGTGATCCAAATCCAACGGTGGGTGCACCATTGGATTAAATACTTCTTGTTCCTTTTTCTTTGGTGCCATGGTTGTATTTTGTAGAAACCTATGAAAATTGACCTGTGTTGAAATTATAATAGAAGGGGATAAGAAGAAATGGGAATTCAGAGAGGGAGAAAGAAAATGGATAAACCAGAAGTGGGATTTGAGAAAGGGAATATGTGATCACTGCAGAAAAAATAAATTCTCCTGCAACTGTACTACGGTTGGAGTGAGCTTATTGCACTTTCTGCGTATGATTGAATGGAATTGAATTGTGCCTGATAGTAGAGATAGCAAGTTAAAATTCTAAAATGGCGTGAAATGGTGCTTTTATGGTTTTGGAGCGTTCTCGTTGGGTTGGTCTGACTTGGCACGGGTCCGTTGGCTAATGGTCCAGCCAATTGAATGCAAAATTATGGGAATGGAGGTGCTAGGCAGATGGGACGGGTTCGCATTATGAGGTGGCAGGAGCGACAAATGGTCACAGCAGCAAAGCAGTTTGATTAACGACATAAACCATTTTTCAGAGGGCCTAGGGAGTGGTAAGCGGTATGAGAGGGGGGGGGTGCGAAATCATGAGAGCGCACCACATCAGTGGTTTCAAACCATTTATTTCAGACCCCCGCCCCGGGACTAACTTTTAGAGGGTGGGGGGGCCAGAAAATCACACGGGCTGTCGGATCATATGAGCTGAGTGGGGATTTGATGAGAGATGGGGGATAGGTAAGATGGTATGTGACAGGTAAGCGAGTGGTAGGGTAGGGAAATAAATAGGGGGCAGACTATAGGAAAACAGGGGTATAGAGTAAGGTTAGGGGAAATAATATTGAAAAATAATATAAGACCCCTTCCTCTTTTAATTTCTTCTCCCGACCTTAGGAAAAACAATAGGATATCTCTTCCAACCTTAAAAGAACATTAATGTCTTTATTTCTTTGGATTTTTCTCAATCTACCTACCCTTATTTTTCTAATCTAACATTTTTTTCTTTTTCATTTGTTGGGTGAACTTGGATTGGTAGACCCTTTCATTTTTTCATCTTATTTCTAGCCTACTCTATCACTCATTTCTTCCATTGATCCAAATTAAATAGTTGAACCAATTTTATTTCTAACTAGCTACTGATTTGCCAAGATTAAAATGTTTGGAAAATCTTTATTTTCTACCTTATCAACAGAAATTGAAATTTGTTCAATCATGCTGAGGCTATATGATTTGAACAATATTTGGGGTTTTCTTTTTCTTCTTAATTTTTCTCTTTTGTTCTTTTTCTTCTTTTATATACCCTCTTTTCATTTTTTATTTTTTTTTGTGAACTCAATTGAATATTAGAATCTATGAACAATTTGAAATCTATAGACTATGAAATACTCAATCACCTTGAGATCCTATAAATTATAGGACCCTAATAGTGGTGACCATACTGGGGAACTATTGAAAATTTATCCTTTCATTCAAATTCAGAGTACCCAGTTAAATAGATAAGTTTATTCCTAAGATTGGTTTCTTTTCTATTTTTGTATATTCAGTCTGTCTGTGTTTTATATCTAAACACTAGCTCCTAAAATAATCTCTACTAGATCCCATCCAGATCCAAATCCTCCAACCATAGTGGACAATCCTGAAAATATCTTAAGGAAAAATCCTAGAACTGAGAGTCAGACAAGCAGTAGATTTCTTCACAAAGCCAATCCACTTCCTGAAAACTTTGTTACCTTCCAAGATATCCAGTTTGATTTACACTTTGAACGAGGCTTATTCAGGACTAAATCATAGAATTGGAAAGACCATATTATCTTTGATCCATCAATCTTACCAAAAAGCCTAGTGAGAGAACTTTCTTCACAAACTAAACCAGATCTTCAGCTTTTACAACATTTTGACACTCTTCAAGGTCTAGTGACAGATCTCACCTCATAAATTGATGGTTCTTACCTTCAACATTTGGTGGAATTAACAAATTTAGACCTAGCAACTTCTTCCTTTACATCTCAACCTTTTTCATCCTTCAAGATAAGGTTTCTCAAATTCCTTTACTCTCATTTCCACCTAGTACTAGTCCAACCTTATCCATTGTTCAACTTCCCTCATCCACCGTTCAACTTCCTTCAAGTGGTCCTCCACCACCACCACCAATCATGGCTACCAGGTATGCTCCTTTGGTGTTACCAGTCCCCTTGGTTAATATGCCACAAGACTATCAGTCCAAGAACACTATTTGATGGGACATGTCCTTTAACAACCCAACAACATGTCAATAAAATGAATGATTGTTTTGACCTGGAAGAGGTAGATGAAGAAAGTATTAAGCTCATAATGTTTTCTCAAATATTAGGAGGGGAAGTCAGAAAACAGTTTAAGTCTTTGCCTGCAAATAGTATAAATGATCTCCCTGCATTCCACCAAACCTTTCTTAATAGGTGGGAAGTCAAGAAGAATCATTTACAGATTCTATCAAAATATGAAAATATTAAAAGGGAGCTAGGTGAAAGTGTACATGACTATTGTGCTAGATTCAACAATACCTATAATGCAATACCTGTAAATCTAAAACCACCCTAGGATTTAGACTTGATAAAGTTCCCAGATGGTTTTGATATAGATATGTCTTAGCAGCTTAGGGAAAGAAATTATCCAACAATAGAAGAAATGAAAAGAGATGTTGTGAGTATAGAGGCCAATTTACAAGCTAAAAGAGCTAGGATGAGAACTGAAAGACAAGTGACTTCTAAGGAAGAAGCTTCAACTTCTACAACAGAAGCCAAAATTGATTCCTTAGTAAGGACTATGGAAAGAATGATGGAGAGAATAAATATAAATAATAGGAATGTTCCTAGGGAGAATCCACTTGTTCAACAAAACTGAAATCCAAACCCTAGGAGAAACACTCCACAAATCACACAAAGAGATCAAAGAGGCCCAGATCAACAAATTAAGCCACCATTTCAAGAAAATTATGTTGATGAAGGTATAAGTGTAGTTGAAGAAGTTGAGGAAAATCAAATTAATTTAATGGGAACCAATGAAGATAGTTCTATTTTTCTTACACAAGAAGAACATGAATTGTTTTTATTAACTCAAACAAAACTGGAATATGAAGAATCTGATGACTATAAACATGGGTTTGAGAATGCTATATTATAATTCCACAGACAATATAATCTCACAAGCAAGAAAAGCAATGATAACTCAAATAAAAAGGATTCTAATAACTCTGCCAAGAAAACTTTAGAGCCTAATCCCAAGAAGAAAGATGAAAGCTCTAAGAAAATTGAAAAAAATATAGAAAGGATAAACACATAAAATATTGCTAAGAAAACAATTTATGTCTCAACAAAAGCTATCCAATCTAGAATGCCTACTACACATCAGCAAACATAACTCATAACAAAGGCTATGGCCGAAAGGACTGATTTCTCAAATTTGCTTAAAAATCAAGCACCCTTCAGTATTGAGAACGAAATTACTAAACTCAAGATCTCTATTCCTCTTACTAAACTGCTAAACAAAAATATGTATAGGTCCCAGGTTCTAAAGGTACTCAACATAGGAGAAAACACTGATACAATGAATTTGAATGATGACCAGCCTGAACTTTTTTTGGACCAGAAGTTGATGGCAAGCCTCAAGAAGGGGGTGTTCCTCCATTTTATGTCAAATTTAATATTCATGACAAGATCCTTCATAATGCAGTGTTGGATTTAGGTCCATCACATAATCTCATGCCAAAGATTGTTATGGAGAAACTTGGACTTGAAATCACTAGACCATACAAAGATATATATTCATTTGATTCTAGCAAGGTTAGATGTCTAGGTCTCATTAATAACCTTTGTGTCACACTAGCCCAGATACCAGCAAAAAGTTTAGTGATGGATATAGTAGTAGATGACATTCCTCCTAAGTATGGTATGCTATTATCAGGATCTTGGGGAGCTATGTTACAAGGGACACTTCAAATGGATATGACATATGCCACAATACTAGTATTTGGCCAACCAAGGAGACTGTATAGGGAAACCTTAATGAAATACATGGTGAGTAGCCAATAAAGGCTAGACAACTATCCCCTCTACTCTGTCCATATTGATCTTGATTATTTCATACTATATAATGACAATGATGGAGACATAGATACACAGGTCAATCAGGCTGGAAAATGATCTCAGTGAAGGACTTGACACTCAAACACCCATTATCCAACATGATCCTGAAACATAACCCCTATGGAATATGAATTTTGATGGCTCATGTGGTAAAACATGGGAAGGAGTAGGAGTCTGGCTATATAATTGAAAAACTAATTAGGTTGAAGGTCATTCTTACAAATTGAATTTTCTGTGTACAAACAACATAGCAAAATACGAGGCATTATTCTTAGGCTTGAAATTGCTTAAAAGAGTAGGTGCTAAAAGAATTTATGTCCAGGGAGACTCTGAAATCTTCATCAAACAAATCAAAGGCCAAGGCTCTGCAAAACATCCTAGATTGAGAGAATACTAAAATGCTGTGATTGATTTTCTTAAAACATTTGAAGAGTATGACCTTGCTGTGATCCCTAGGCTCGAGAATGCCCTGGCAAATGGATTAGGTTTTTCAGCCAATACCTACAAATTACCTCATCCAAATAAAAAATACAGAGTTAAATAAGATTGTACATAAAACTAAAATACATAAAGATCCAGAAAATGAAGAATTCAAAGGACAACAACTCAAAAATAATGTCTTACTAGAGGGATTTCCCCTTTGAAAGAGTTGTTTGAATTTAATGATGTTGCTAGAAAGCCAAAAATGGAACTAACAGGATCAAACATTGAGGAATGCAACATAGGAAGTGAACTGAACCCCAAAATCAAAAAATTATCAAAATCACTACCTCTCATGGCTAAACAAAAGTATATAGCTATGTTCGAAGAATTTGTAGATGTGTTTTCCTGGAGCTATGAGGATTTAAAAGCTTATGACACTAGCATTATAAAACAAAAAATTCCAATCAGAGAATATCAAAAACCATTCAAACAGAAATTGCGTAGGATAAACCCTGTCCTAATGCCTTTGGTGGAAAATGAAATCAAGAAAATGTATGAGGCTAAGATCATATTCCCAATTAGATATTCTAAATGGGTATCCAATATTGTGCCTACAAGGAAGAAAACTGGTGAAATAGAGATTGTGCATTGACTTTAGGAATTTAATCAAGGTTTACCTGAAAGACAACTATCCATTACCAAAGATGGATCACATATTGCAAAGGGTAGTGGGTTCTAGTATGATTTCCTTGTTAGATGGTTTTTCAGGGTATAATCAAGTTTTGGTACATCCTGATGATTAAGATAAAACTGCTTTTACTATTCCTTGGGGAACTTTCATGTATGTAAAAATGCCTTTTGGATTAATGAATGTGGATACTACTTTCTAGAGAGCAATGGACATTACTTTTTTAGGTGAAATTGGACATTTCGTTATGATTTATCTTGATGACATCACTGTATTTTCAAAGACTGATGAAGAACACCTAGCACATCTAAGAAAAGTATTTTAAATATGAAAAAAGTGCAGTATCTCCCTTCATCCCAAGAAAAACTTGTTTGGTCTTGAAGAAGGAAAACTTTTAGGCCATATCATCGCTAAAGATGGAATCAAAATTGACCCTAATAGGATTAAAGGTATCCTTAAGACCAGTCATCCAAGAAACATGAAAGAACTTCAATCTTTTATTGGAAAAATATTTTTTTTGAGAAGATTTATACCAAATATTCTTAAACTACTCAAAAATATAACAAACATGCTCAAGAAATATACATAAATTAAATGGAATGTTGAAGCCAAACAATCTTTTGATCTAGTCAAGCATGCATTAGCAGAAGCTCCCATTTTAATCAGCCCAGATTTCACTAAAGATTTTATTATCTTTTCTTTTGCATCTAAACATATTATTGCTGATGTGCTATTATAGACAATGGAGGACGTGAACATCCAATAGCTTCTTTAGAAAATCTCTGAGAGATGCTTCTTTAAAATATAATATCATGGAAAAACAAGCATTTTCTCTAGTTAAAGCAATAAAAGATTTCAGGGTTTACATTTTACACTCTCATATCATTGCTTATGTGCCTAATGTAATTGTCAAATATATTCTCACACAAAATGGACCTCATGGGAAGAGAGGCAAATGGATAGTTGTGATTCTAGAATATGATATAGAAATCAAGCCCACCAAGTTGATCAAAGGTCAGGGATTAGCCAAATTGTTGGCTAAATCAAATTACAATGCATTAGATATCAACATGGTATTTTCTCCAGATGATCTTGAGGAACTAGTCACTCCACAAATAGATGAGGCATACCTAAATTCCCCCTGGTATGCAGAACTTTTATATGTTTTGTTCAATTTACATGCTCCACCTGGATTATCCAAAACAAAAACTAGGTTTCTTAAATTAAAAGCAGCCAATTTTGCATTGTTGATAATACATTGTATTGGAAAGATGTTGGAGGTGTCTCACTCAAATGTTTATTAAAAGATGATGCTGACAAATTTATGTAGGAATTCCATGAAGGTGACTGTGGAGGCCATCTTTATTCAAAGACAACTGCTAATAAAATCCTTAGAGCTGGTTACTATTGGCCTATACGTTTCCCAAACATCCATAAAATGGTGAATTCCTACCATAAATGCCAAATCTTTGAAGGAAAGAGAAAATTACTACCTTTGCCCCTAAAACCCATCTCTGTTGAAAGCCCTTTCCAACAATGGGGATTGGATTTCATTGGTGAAATTCATCCTCCATCCTCTGCCCAATGCAAATGGATCCTAACAGCCACAAACTACTTCACCAAATGGATAGAAGCCACCCCTTCTAGAGATGCCACTGATTCTATTATTATAAAATTCCTCTATCCTCAGAAACTAATCATTGATAATACTGTAGCTTTCAAATAAAAAAAGATGGTGGATTTCTGTCATAAGTACCATATTTATTTTAGTCATTCAATAGCTTATTGCCCTCAAGGTAATGGGTTGGCTGAATCTTCCAACAAGAGTTTGGTAAACATCATTAAGAATATTCTGGAGGACAATAAAAACTCATGGCACAACAAATTGATCTATGCATTATGGGCTGATATATTGACTACAAAGAAATCCATTGGCATTTCCCATTTCAACTGGTTTATGGAATAGATGCAATTTTCACTTCTTCCATGGGGGTACCAGTTATGAAGATCATTTACAAGGTACAAAGTGAATCAAATGGTATACAAAGAAGGATATATCATACAATTCAATTACAAAATTCCAGAGAAGAGGTATGCAATAGAACTCAGGTTGTCCAGGAAAACATAATTTTTTTTTTTGATAAAAGAATCGAAGCTGATGATTTCAACTTGGGATAAAAAGTGCTGAAATGGAACTCAAGAAGAGAAGACAGAGGGAAACATGGTAAATTTGAAAATATTTGGAAAGGCCCATATATCATTTATGCTTTTAGAGGAAAAAATGCATTTTTCCTGAAGGAGTTAGATGGAATAGAATTGTCAGGAGGTCCTGTAAATGGCAGGATGCTGAAGCATTACTTTTCTTGAGTACACAAATTTCCTCACTCCATTGTAAATATCAAAGTATTTTAGGTTTTTAGATAGATTATTCATTTGAAAAAAAGAAATCAAATTGAAGATAATGCAAATTTGAAGGATTGAAGGCTACTAGTCATGTGTTCTTGACACTTCAAGATGAGAAGTGCCATCCCCAGCTGGAGCCACTATTAGGGTCCTATAATTTATAGGATCTCAAGGTGATTGAGTATTTCACAGTATGTAGATTTCAAATTGTTCATAGATTCCAATATTCAATTGATTTCACAATAAAAAAGAGAAAATAAAAGAAATGAAAAGAGGGTATATATAAAGAAGAAAAAGAACAAAAGAGAAAAAATAAGAAGAAAAAGAAAACCCCAAATGGTGTTCAAATCATACAGTCTAGGCATGATTGAACAAATTTCAATTTTTGTTGATATGGTAGAAAATAAAGATCTGCCAAACAGTTTAATCTTGGAAAATCAGTAGCTAGTTAGAAATAAAACTGGTACAAGTATTTAATTTGGACCAATGGAAGAAATAAGTGATAAAGTAGGTTAGAAATAAAAGGAAAAAATGAAAAGGTATGCCAGTCCAAGTGCACCCTGTAAATGAAAAAGAAAAAATGCTAGATTAGAAAAATAAGGGTAGGTATATTGAGGAAAAAAAAAATAAAGGATGAAAGCATTAAGGGAGAGGAGCAGCGATGGCGGAGCAGGTTAGGGTTTCAAAACCCCTGAACCGGGAGGCTTTGCGCACAGGTTTCGGGTAGACTGCACGGGTCAGAACCAAACAGTTGCCGACAAACAAGGTTTAACAACTTGCAAAGTATGGCAGTCGGTATGTTTATAATGATTGGTTCTTTGGCGTTTGTGAAGGTTTAAAATAGTTATTTCATCACACAGTTTTATATTGCCGTTCTTTCCCATGTTACCCGCGAAGCATCCGCGAAGCCCTCCTACACTGATTGCCGATTGACGCTTACCTGGGAAAGACTAAACCATGGTTAACCCCGCAGAAATTCTGGCACTGGACCCCGAGGTGGAAGATATCCTCTCTATGTGGGGAAAGGATATCACGACACAAAACGTGGAGCATTACTTCGGGGCTTTTGACTTGCCATGTCTGGAGGCTGCTTCACATTCAGAATCTCCCTTTTTTTTGGCTCATAGCAAGAATCCGAGTAGCGTGACACCGAAACCCGGTTCACTGAACGCCCTGAAACCAGTGGGAGCAGTTGTGACGAGTGGGGAAAACGAAGAAGGTTTGCCATCGGACCCTAAAGGGAAAAAACCATTAGTAGGGTTTTCATTAACAAAGGGTTTCGAAGATATATACAAGATAGGCTTACCTGCAGGTTTTGACCAGACAAGATCATCAGGGGGGGTTTTATCGCTTACAAGGGTCCCTCTTCATAGTTAACCTCTAAACCCTAAGGGTTTTTCTTCAAACGACTGTGGAGAGACTATTGTGGGGGCGCAGGCAGTCACAAATGGCTCGGAGGTTAATATTCCCTCCACGGGGAATGGGGATTTGGGGACTCTGGACCCGTATCAGCCACTGCAGGAGACAGAACCTCAGGTGGACTCAACTCAGCTAAATCATGAACACATTGAAACACGAAAAGACACAAGATTGCAGGCGGAAGGGGCAGGTTACAAAGGAGCAAAAAGGAAGCCACAAAGACCCATTGGAGCTCTGGAGGTCATAGACAACCTGGTTCTCGGAATGGAGGTCTCTATGGTCGAAGCTATAACTGTGGCAGAATGTACCTTGGTCGGCAGAGCTAGAGGTAAGAAATACAACTCTGAATTTCTCCAAGAATGGGGTGAAAAATGCTTTAAAAATGAAAACCCTTTTCAATTTGAAGCCCTAGTGTTAGCAAAAGGATGGTTTCAGTTCAGATTTGGAGATAAAGGACCCGCAGATTGGGTTTTACAGCGTAACTGGCATATAGGGAACATACCTATTCTGCTAAAAAAATGGACTCCCCTTTTTGATGCCATTAAGGAGAGAACCGATGTTTTTCCTGTGTGGGTGCGGGCGCCGGGCTTACCATCCTTCCTCTGGATAGAGGAGGTTTTCAAATCGATTGGTAATAGGTTGGGGGAGTATATGGAGGTAGATATGTCTTTTTTGACTACAAAAAACAGGGCTATAGCACGTATTCTAGTTATGCTTAACCCGAGTGGTCGACTGGCAAAGAAAATCAACCTACTGTTCCAGGACTGTGCATACGAACAGATTCTTGACTATGAATACTTACCGTTCAGGTGCCATCGATGCCACGATTATGGGCATATGGCAAAAGATTGCCCGCAGTTGAGGAGAAGAAGACATTTCCGAAGGTTTAATCAAGGAAATGATGCCGAAAATGCACAGATGTCGTCGGAGCAAGTTATGACGGAAGCACAAGAACAAAGGGATATGGAGACAGAGGAGATCGTGAAGCCTTCTGAGGATGAAGGAACTCTATTTCAGGAGGATGCTATGGCAAAAGTGAAAATTCTGATGAAAATAGTGGAGGAAAAAGCAAAAGAGGTCGTGGAAGCCGAAGAGACAGTCGAGCAAGACAATGCTAAACAAACTACTTTTGCTGTAGTGGAATCGGGTATGCACACAGAAACTCTTCCTCTTTTTTCTCATGAGCATAAACCTGTAAATAATAATATTGAGCTCTCAAACCATCATGAGCAGGATATGTATTATGTAAAAAATATGGAACATCTAACAATGAGCCCGAATATTGAAACTATCGCAAATACTTTTCCGTCTTTGGATATAAGCTGTGATGAAAACTAGCCTCCTCTAACTACCTCTGCTCCACGACCTCACTGTCCTTACAATTTGAGATCCTTGGGAGGAAAACTGGAAGATCAAGGTACCTCAGGTGGTTTGGGTATGATCCCTCCATAGAATAGTTTCAAAAATAAGAGAGGTCGGAAATCAGACATGTCCAAGGCGAAATTGAAAGCAAAATTGGATGTTGCAGATGGCAAACAATATTCCATTCCGGGGGTTCTTAGAGCAGCTCATCCCCAAGAAGGTGTTAACAAATGATTTTGACATCTTGGAACTGCAGAGGTTTGGCCAACAAACCTAAAAACTGGCCTTGAAAGATTGGATTACAACCTCCAATTTAGATGTTATTTTCCTTCAAGAAACTTTGGGGAAGGCCTCTGAGATTGAACCCATGCTTAACTCTCTTCTTCCGGGGTGGGTTTTCATTGCTTTGGATGCCTCTGGCCATTCGGGGGGCCTTGCAATTGGTTATAAAGAGATCCGGGTTAAAATCATCAATCACTGGGGTTTGAAAAACGTCTTGGGAATGGAGGTCTTATCTCCATATTTCCCTTTCCCCATAACCATTGTAAATGTCTACGGCCCTTGTCAAAGAAGGGATTCTTTCTAGGAAGAATTAATGTCAAAAAATGTGATGAATAATCCGATGATGATTTTGGGAGGTGATCTAAATTTCTCTCTTGGGAGGAATGAAGCTTGGGGCCCTTCTGCAAGAGAAGACCCCTTAGCTGAGTTTTTTCACAACCTTATCTCGGAGAACAAATTAATTGATCCTGCTCCGGTTAAACTAAAGCCTACCTGGAGGAATCAAAGGGTGGGAGGTGACCGGATTGCCAAAAGACTTGATCGTTTTCTGGTTTTGGAGTTTCTCTTTTCCAGGGTTCCTTTGATCAGGCAGTGGGTCGAGGAACTAGGGAACTCGGACCATTTCCCAATTTTCTTGGACATGACTAATCCTCCTCCCAAACCTCCTGCCCCTTTTAAGTTCAACCCTACTTGGCTCCAAGATCCCACTTTCTGCAAGCTGTTTAACGATACTTGGATACACCAGGGGCAAAATATTGGGGTGGACAAAAGTTATTTGTTCATGGAGAATTTGAAAAGACTTAAGCAAGCTACAATTTCCTGGGCAAAGGATAAAAAAATGAAACAATCCGAGGAGATGTCCAGAATAAGGGAGGAGCTGAAGCATATGGAAAGTATGGAGACAGATGGGTATTCTTCACAAGCCTCAAAGGACAGAATCCTTCTTTTGGAGAAGCAACAAAATAAAATACTGCTGGAAAAGGAAGAAGAATGGAGGATCAAAAGTAGGGCAATCTGGTTAAAAGCGGGGGATGAGAATACTAGATTTTTCCATAATTTTGCGAAAGGTAGGAAGTCTGCAAATACTATTTGGAGACTAAAAGATGAAGAAGGGAGAGAAGTCAGCTCTTTTCCTGAGCTTTCTGGGCTTGGTAAAAGACATTTTCAAAATATTTTTACTGATAAGAGAGAGGCAACTATTGCTGAAGTCTTCAGAACTGTGCATAGTTTTCCTAGATTTGTAGAGGAAGATGAAGCAGAAGATCTTTTAATTCTGGTAACCAAGGAGGAGATTGAAGCAGCCATGAAACTAATGGGTAAGGATAAAAGCCCAGGCCCTGATGGTTGGACTATAGAACTGTTTCTCCACTTTTTTGAACAAATTGGAGCAGAGTTAATAGAAGTTGTTGAAGAGTCAAGGCAGAAAGGGGTAATATATAGACCCTTTAACTCAACTTTTATTGCTCTCATCCCAAAAAAGGATGATCCGGAAAGCTTTGAAGACTTTAGACCTATTTCCTTGTGTAATTGCATTTACAAGATTATTTCAAAGGTTATTGCCCTCAGAATTGCACCAATCTTGTTCAGAAATATTTCAATGGAACAATTTGGTTTCATGAACGGAAGACAGATACATGAAGCCATTGGCGTAGCCCAGGAGGTGACCCATAGTATTAAATCGAAGAAAAAGAAAGGTGTTGTTCTAAAAAGTGACCTTTCCAAAGCTTATGACTGGATCAGCTGGCTCTATCTAAGGATGTTGTTAACCCACATTGGCTTCAGCGATCCTTTTGTCAGCTGGATCATGGGCTGCATCACAAATGTCAGCTTTGTTGTTTTGATCAATGGTGCTGCCTCTTCCTTCTTTAACAGCCAGAGAGGTCTTAGGCAAGGGTGCCCATTATCTCCTCTCCCGTTCCTCCTTGTGGCGGAAGGACTAAGTAGACTGATTCACAAAGCCAGAAGTGAGGAAAAGGTAAAAGGTATTGAGGTTGCAATTAACCTATACATCACACACCTTCTTTTCGTTGATGATATCCTGATTTTTACAAATGGTAGTCATAATGAATTAAAGGAGTTTAAATGTATTTTTGACGTTTTTCTAAAAGCCACTGGTATGCAAATAAACACTGGAAAATCCCAAGTCTGTTTTGCAGATTTTGAAAGAAGAGAAAGAGATAGAATGACAAATCTTTTTCCTTTTCCTATCCAATCTCTGGAAGATCCTTTCAAATATTTGGGTTTTTGGCTAAAGCCTGCTGTTTACAGGAAATTGGATTGGAACTGGTTAATTGCAAAGATTGAATCCATAATATCCGATTGGAGCTTTAGATGGTTGTCCAGAGCCGGCAGATTGACCCTTATCAAATCTGTCTTGTCAGCCATTCCAGTTTACTGGGCAGCTCTGACTTGGATCCCTAAAGGTGTGATGGAGAAAATTCGAAGAATCTGCTGCAGATTCCTATGGACAGGATCAAAGGAATCTTCGGGCTTGCCCTGGGTGGCTTGGGACAAAGTGGCTAGACCAAAAGAATGGGGTGGTTGGGGAATAAAAAGATCCCCTGACTTCAACATCTCCTTAGCAGCTAAATCTGGATGGCGACTTATATCAATGGAAAACCTGTGGACTAGAGTGGTAAAAAGAAAGTACATTGACCCAATTCCCATAGATGAATGGATTCGGAGTCAAAACAAGAAGGCAAAAAATTCTTCAGCAATCTGGAAGGCTACGGTGGAGGCTTTCTCAGTCATTGAACAAGGCTTAGCCTGGAAAGTGGGAGATGGTAAACAGATCAGGATTGGCAGAGATCCATGGGTTGGATGCAATGATGCTTTTGCCTTATCCCCAGGACTTCTTAGACACCTCGATACTAAAGGTATACTGACATTAAACCAGGTGGAAAGAGTCGGACAGTCTACTATCTGGGGACAGGCTTGGAAGAATGATGAAGATCTTGGGATAAATGCAAGATGGAAAAATGAATGGGAGGGTTTCATCAAAGAGCTTCAAAGAACAAATGTCAGAATTAAAGATGAACCAGACTGCTTGATGTGGGCACAAAGCAAATCCAGGGAGTTTTCCCCAAAAGATGGATACACCTTCCTTATGGGCAAGAAAGGCTGGGGTCGCCCGGATTGGTGGGCCAAAGAAATCTGGAAACTCAAATGTCCTGCCAAGGCGAGGCTCTTTTTCTGGTGAATTATGAAAAGGAAGGTTCCTACTTGGGAAACTCTACAAGCTAGATTCTTAGCTGGCCCCGGACGTTGCCCACTCTGCAAATCAGATGAAGAATCTATCAACCATCTTTTCAATACCTGTACATTCACAAGGAAGATATGGGAGGAGGTCATGCTACTTCTTAAGACAAAAGCTCAGTGGGGTCCCGATCCATTGGAGGTGTCTTGGACGAAATGGTGGCATTCTTATCCGGAGGGGAATATGAGGAACCTGCCCCTTATCTTCGCTTGGGGTGTCTGGCTGTCTAGAAATATGAGTCTTTTCCAAGACAAGGACATTCCTCCTTCTGTTACTACCATTAATATCACTGCCATTTACAATGCTTTGCCTCCCCCAGAGGATAAAGTCCCCAAAACAAAACACAATACTAGCATGATACAAGAGGGTATCCCTGTTGGGTATTTTGATGGGGCCTCACAAAACAACAAGGCTGGAGCAGGCATTTGTATTCACATCAACCCGAATCACTCATTAAAAGCTTCTGTTGGGTTGGGTTCCGGCACAAATAACTATGCAGAACTCTCGGCCTTACGACTTCTTCTATGTTGGCTTCATCACAGAAATATAAACACTATTCAGATTTTCGGGGACTCACTAAACGTTATTAACTGGATCAATGGAAAAGCTTCTTGTCAAAATCAGATTTTGAAGACTATTGTTGATGAAATTACATCTTTAAAGATTTTCTTTAACAGGTTTTCGCTATGCCATATTTACAGGGA
>APFE030850499.1:2590-19788 GCA_000404065.3 Pinus taeda
AAAAGGTATTCTTGTGACATTTTTATCCATTTCAAACAGGTATGAGTAATGTTTGTGTTTTTGTGCAAGATAACGGATTATTCAGGCAAAATCTATCATTTTTGGCGAAAAAACGCTAGAGTCACCTTTAAGCTCTTTTCTGACTCCTAAAACATGAAAAGATTGCCAAGTTTTTCTTTTAAGCTTGTTAAAACGGAATTAAAAAACGGTCCATTTACAACTCTTTTCCGACCGTAAAAACATAAAAAGATTGCCGGATTTTTCTCGTTTCAAATTCGATATTGGTTATAAAACGACGTGTCCTTGATCGCTTTTTTACTTTTTCAGATCAAAGACATTAATGACGAAAAGTAATCCTTGGTCGTAAAAGATCAAGCGGTTCTCTCAAGTATTATTTTATACATTTTCGGGCTTGGGAGACACAAATTTACGAAAAAGGTCAACCCTGGAGTCTTCTTAAGTTTTTTTAGATTCTCTAAAAATGAAAAACGCCGAGTTTCTCCTATACTGGACTCATTAAAATCTCGACAGTAAAGGACCTGTTCAATTACAAATAGGAACGGACCACTCCTTCTTAGGGTTCGAATTGAAACTAAGTTGGACTCACCCGAAGGGTGAGCTTATAATCAAGCATATGTTATCCTCCTCAAGCTTGTAAAAAATAAAGAGGTACTTGCCAGAAATGGTGGGGGAAAAGAGAGAAAAGTCTATTTGTCATACTTTACAACCACTCTTGAACACGACACTTTCATTCACCTGGGTTGGGAAATCCTTTACCTAACAGTTGATCAAACCATATTGAAAGTCTTCAGCCGATTTCTGGGTATTAACTTTGGGTCAATTGTCACCAAACCATCTGTCGTGTCGTTATGTGTTCAAGAGGTTAGTGCAAATAAGCCATTCATCTGCAAAATGTGTGTCATCCATCTTGACCATCCCTGAGTCAGTCCTTGCAACTAAATTTATTCAGCTTGATCTATGATTTCGTGTTGTGGGCTTGCCTACGACGGATTGCTTTCTATCGACTTCAACTCATTATCTAGAAAGATGATCTAGGAATCGTCAGTACCTTGAGATCTGCATGCCTTAATGGCAGGTTTCTCGCCTTTGACGATAGTTTACATCATTGAATTTCGGTCAAGGGATCCCATGACATGTTTGACATCAACGCATCTTATCACATCTCATGGATTGTTCTGAGTACTTTGAGAGCCATTGTCATTATTGGTGGTTTCTCTCACGCTTGTTAACAGTTTACATCATTGACTGGTAATCAAGCAGTTTCTACCATGTTTGACTTCGACACATTCAATTGCATGGATAGGATCGTACTGTTCGGGACGTATAAATGAAGACCCTGGATCTAGTTTTCACCATCCAGGTTGCGAGGAATTTTGTATTCATTATACTATGGACTATTCATAAACAAATGGCTGCGTCCATACTGTGTCCACATGTGTCTGTACTTATGATGTGTTACGAGATCATTCCTATATCAGAGCAGTAGTTAGTCTTCTAGTCAGTTTTTATCTGAGAATGGGAATGCCTACCTCAGCGATGATATGATCTCATATATATATTTTTCATTGAATGTTTTTACAGGTTCCAACCAGGCTCTCTGCAAGATGATCCTCGAAATGATTAAGTACTTCACTCTTCCTAAATGATAAATGAAATCCTCATCTACTACAGACTTCGCACTTTAGGGGGAAATCTGTTACACAAAAATATCGTCACCTTGATTATTTGTAGTCGGTATGGGTCTATCACCACCTATACCAGCCTCCTAAGCAAGTCTCAGACCTCAGCTCTTCAAAGCAAGCTTTGGAAATGAGAGAAAGACATCAAAAAAGCAATGTAACTCTAGTTCCGCACTTTCTCTCACTTTTATCTACGGGCCCGCAACTTTTGTTTAGAGTATCTGCATACTTATATGCTCTGTATGTAAAGGGGAGGGTGCGTACCCCTGTGAAAGTCAAAAGGCGCAATTTTTATCTTAAAAAACTCACTTTGGGTTAATTCTAGAGGTTTCTAGAAGGATTTTGACGTGGATTGTTCGCTCCAAAGTGATTCATGCATCCCAAAAGAGAAGGAGCTAATCCCTTGTTAGGAGGAGCTATCCCTTTGAAGGAGGATTCTATCCCTTTGAAGGAGGACCTAGTAACTTCCCTCCATTGCACTATAAATTGAGCCATTGGGTTAGTTGCTAGGGAGGTTAGAAGCTGAACATTTTTTAGGGTAAATGCTGGTGAAATCAAGACTTCCTAGTTGAGCTTAAGAGGAGAGATCACATACCTTTTTGGCTTCATTGGGGAGTGAGTGAAGCTTGTCAAAGTAGAGGAGACTTCTTGTTGGACCCTGGGAGGAGCTTGTACAGTGTCAAGGCAAAGGTTGTAATGTTCTTCTTCTTTTGAATTAATACAATCAGACTCATTTTTCTCAACAAGTATCTCATGTTATTTGTTTCATGGACTCCTTGACTTTCATGTTGAATATGTTTTATGATATTGGCTATTCAGGTGCTATTTAATCGTTTTCCTTGTTTGTGTTTGCAGGTTTGTGACAAAGGAACTTACTTGGATCAAAGGAGCAAAGGCATCCCCAAACTTGCGTTGGACATAAGGTAGGCATTAAACACACTTGTTTGCTATTATTTATAAAAACACATTTAGAGAACGATAGTGTCTAGTTGGTTTGTTTGTCATTAGGTCTTCTTTAGATTCTAGGAAGGTCTATCTTGTCCGCAAGATCGACTCATTCCACGTGACAGGCTTCTACTTGGCCATTAGATTGGGAGGCAGTAAGAGGAATTTGGTCCTAGTGAAAATCGAACAATGATGTTAAGTCAGGCATCATGTGATTATGAAAATGAGACCCATGTGTTGAGCATTAGAAAAGGTATGTAATTGCCACTTATTTTGTTATCTTTTCCTTTAATTCATAACTTCTTTACATTATGAAATGGGCATATGAAGAAGGATTATGATAAAGTTTAAGAGATTTGTAAGTAACATAAAATAACTAATCATTACCTTTTTCTATGCAGAAAATGAAGAAAATGGAAGATCACCATTTCAAAGGAAAAGACAAGGAAAAACCAACTGTTGTCCCTTAGATAGGGAGTCGCATCTAGACAAGGCAATCCAGATCGAAGCGCATGAGCTAGGAAAAGGAAGAAGAAATACCAAATCAGTGCAAGAGGATGAAGAGATAACTAAAGGATAACAATATGGCGAATCCCTCAAGATCCTTTGATCCTGAGGGATCGCTACCTTAAGAATATCTGTATCTTTGGTTTTTCCACCTGGTCGCTATAAAAAGGGACAACGCTTCTAGCCCGGGGGGCAGATTATTATTGTTTTATAGAATTTGCTATTGCAAACTAAACTTTGATCATTGACTTTTTTTAAAGAGCGATTACTGTAACTCTGTTTTCATGATTAATACATAAACTTTGTTGTTGTTCCATCTTTGATTTTGGAGTAACCGCAACAGTGCGTCCCTGGAAGCAAAGGGTCCGGCCCTAGTGGATCACTTGCTTCCTGTACCATTATTTTCCAAATCCAAGTCATGTGTGGTTTGATTTCTTTTACTTGCTTCATTCAGTAATCTAATGTTCTTTATCATTTCGTTTACTGGCTCTGTTATATTTAGTTCATATTTGAATAGTAAGGTTATCTTCTGCAACTGAAATGTTATGCTGTTCATTCTAAAATCGTATCGCATTATTGTTCCTTTACATATTAACACTATTGTTCGTTTACAGAGTAACATTGTTGTGCATTTACAGATCGGTATTATTGTTTATTTAGCTATGGTTAACTTCTAAGTGTGATTTTTGTTCATTTGGATTGCCATTCCATTGCAATTGAAATTGTTGTTTCTTTATCACCGTGGTTAATATTTACTATGCTAAAGCTCAGATTACTGATTCCATCATTATAGATTCGCTGTGTGTTAACATTTGATTTCATCTGTTATACGTTTACACTTGATTCAGTTGCTGTTCAATATTTCATAAGACTTACTTTAGTTTGTTGTTCCATTCTCAGTTTGTTGTTCAAATCATTTCCTAGTTAAAGATTGTTGCTTAATCCCCTTAGATTACGATTACTGCTTAATTCATTTCTGTAAGTTAAAGCTTTGTTTTTCAATCTTTTCAAATAGATTAGTTGTTGTTCCCTTTTCTGTTAATTGAATTATCATTTCAAGTAAGTGCTTTGGTGTGAACAGAACAGTCTTCAACTGTAGTGAACATTGATTATTGCAGTTTGGTTCCCAGATTGGAGATCTTCTCTTTGATTGCTTTTCATTTGCATCAGTTTACAAAGGGAAGAGTTATCATTACTGTACCCTTGATTGATGAGTGCTGTAGTTTCTTAAATGAATGATTTAGTTACAAAAAATTTTAATTTCTTGCCATTACATATAGAGTTTGTTTCCAGCATTTATTTACTTTTGTAAAAGCACTATACTACTAGCATTACTCTTGACAAGTGACCGCCTCAGACTGAGTACACTCTTGAGATAACAAATCTTACATGGATTGATAATAAATGTAGGGTAAATGGAGGTGAAAAAGACCCTTTTTATTGCTTGACATTTTGGCACATATTTGACCAAATGGCCCAGAACCAGCAAACCCCCCAAACCTCCACACTGCAATATCCCATTGTAGATATTGCAGTCAATGCACCTATGAAGGCAATTCCTCTCCAGCATATCCCTACATTTCATGGCCTAACATTGGAAGGCCCAGATGCATTTTTGTTTGAATTGGATGTGCTATGCAGGGGATATGACTATACCACCGATCCCCAAATGCTAAAGCTATTTCCCTCTACATTAAAAGGAGTTGCTTTACGATGGTTTATTGGGTTGGGTGGAGGTGTTATAAATGACTGGGATTAGATGAAAGGTGCTTTCTTGAAGAAATATCATGATTATTGTAGGTCCAGAGAGTTAAAAGATGAAATATTTTAGATGGTAGCTAGACCTAATGAGACACTAGAAGAATATGTTGAACTCTTTTAGTATAATCTTCAAAGATATTCTTATGCATCATTACCCTTACTTGACAATGTGTTAAAAACAACATTGATTAACGTCATGAAGGAACAATGGATTGAAACACTGAATATTATGGGAAAATGAGACATCTATCAAGAAGATTTTGCTGACTTCATTGATTTATGTATTGAGAGCTCACGAGGCAGCACAAGGTTAAAACCAGTAGAACATGACAGGTTTACAAGGGACAACAAGATCTCTAGAGAAGGAGTAACTCGCGCAGAAATTGGAAATTTACTAGAAAATTTCAAAACTGATATATTGGGGACTTTGACAACGCAACTCGATATTATGCAAGCGAAACAAAAACAAGCAGAAGTAGAGAAAAATCTGGCAATATTCTGTCCTAGATGTAGAAATAAACACAACCACGAAGAGTGCCCATTAGATGTAGTTCAAGTTTGCGCTATTTGTACAAAAGACCACTCTATGGAGAGCTTCCCCTCACTTCCTGGTTTGAAAGTAGTATACAAAGAAGCAGAAGAAGAACCAGAACCGGTGTACCTACTTAATCAGTGCCGTCAATGGCGACCACGACAATCAGGTATGTTCCCTGATCCATCTTCTTCTTTCCAGCCTCTGCAATATCATGCTTAGAAATATAATACAATGTGGCAAAATCAACCTCCCTTCTCAAATTGGTCACAACAACCATTTCCTTCATCAGCACCATGGCCAAATCAAGAAAACCAATCTAATTGTCCAAATTCTCCCTACACTCCACCATATTGGCAAAATAATGCATATCCAATGCAATGGTCCCCTCCAACTTCCCAGAGTCAAGATTGGTAGACAAACTAGCAAAGACCGATGAATCAACCAGTAGGAACCATTCCACTCCCTCAACCTACACTGCCAGCACTACAACAAAACCCCTAGTCCAACTTAATATCGCAACTCCTAGCCCAACCCAACCCGAACCTAAATAACAAGCCAGTTCAATCTGTTGAAATAATTGAAACACCAGAACCAGAAACCGATCTAAGGGAGTGAAATGACCTTGAATTAAGGTCTGGGCGCATTATAGAAACCAAGGGAGATAAAAATTTTCAAGTTGAAATCCAGTTACCCACAGAACAACCATTACAAGAAGAAGATGTGGTCAGACAATAGACTCATGACCAAACAACCACATCTTCTCCCGCATTCCCAGAATGATTAATCATATCATGCCCTATAGAATATACTGACTTTGATATTCTGGGAGAACTGAAGAATTTGTACATAAAAATCCCACTCCTCCAAGCTATCCAAGATATCCCAACATATGCAAAGACCATCAAAGAACTATGTATGAAAAAGCCAAGGAGGAGAATAACAAATAACCCAACAGTCCAAGTAGTTGGCACCCTATCTAATCGGTTATCAGGAAGAGAAGCACTCGTCAAATATGAAGACCTAGGAAATCCCATAGTGACAGTGAAAATCAATGGAGAAACCTTTTCAAATACCTTAGTTGATTTAGGGGCTGCAATTAATATTTTAAAAACCACCACTTGTCATAAACTGGGCATTACATCAGTAGAACCAAATTCCACCTTATTAGAACTAGCTGACCGATCAGTGGTTAGGCCAGAAGGCACACTACATGATGTCATGGTATCCGTAGATTCTTGGGAATATCATGCTGACTCTCTGATAATAAACCCTAAAAACCAAGTCGATGGACATCCGTTAATTTTAGGCATATCTTGGCTTGCAACTGCTGATGCTTACATTGGCAACGACAAGGCAATATGACCATAACTAGAGGGAGTAACATGAAGAATCTAGCCCTATACCCTCCAACTCAGCCAAGTATAACAATAATAAAAACTAATAAACATCCTGTATCATACCTCACCAAAAACATTAGATCCCCATTAACAATAGAAGATGCCCTCAATTTCAAAGATCAAACAAAGGATGACGTTATTAACAACTTCATTAACCAAGCTGAATCTAGATCCCACGTACAATGTCACATGATAGAGGCATCATTTGACAATGAACTAGAAGAAGATCCTCTTAAAGACACCCATGATCAGACAATACCCACTACCTCTGTTTCAAATAGAAAAACTATAGATATTGAGCTAGGAAAAACCTTAAACATCAATATTAACCTGACTCCCGAACAAGAAGTGAAGCTGGTCCAACTACTGAGAAAATACAAGGAAGCTTTTGCATGGGATTATTCAGGCATGAAGGGAATCGATCCCCAGCTATGTACACACCACATTTATATAGAAAAGGATGTGAGACCTATTTGCCAACCCCAACGAAGACTTAACCCTCACCTAAAAGACATTGTGAAAGTTGAATTACAAAAAATTTTGGATGTAAACTTTATCTATCCAATCTCTCATAGCAAATGGGTCTCTCTACTAGTGGTGGTGCCAAAGAAGAATGGAAAGTGGAGGATTTGTGTCAATTATAGAGAATTAGACAAAGCAACCCAAAAAGACCACTTTCCACTTCCGTTCATTGACCAGGTATTAGATACATTAGCAAGAAAGAAATTATTTTCTTTCTTGGATGGCTTCAATGGGTACAATCAAATTCAGGTTGCCCCTGAAGACCAGGACAAAACCACTTTTACCTGTCCTTGGGGAATGTTTGCCTATAGATTCTTACCCTTTGGCCTATGCTAAGCCCTTGCCACATTTCAAAGGGCTATCCTCAGCATCTTTTCAGATTTAATAAATGAAGGGCTCAAAGTATACATGGATGATTTCACACCATACGAAGATGATTTCGACCCACCACTAAACACATTGGAAAAGGTGCTACAATGACGTATCACCACCAGTCTCTACTTGAGCCATGAAAAGTGCTATATGATGATGATTGAAGGAATCATCCTAGGTTAATATATCTCAGTAGCTAGAATATAGGTAGATCTGGCCAAAATTCAAATAATTTTGTTAATACCTACTCCTACCACACAGACAGAGGTACGTAGTTTTCTTGGATTTTTTGGTTATTATAGGAGATTTATAGAACATTTTTCTCAAATAGCTGCACCTCTATACGCACTAAAAGGGAATGTTGATTTTTTTTGGACAAATAAATGTGACTGTTCTTTTGAGGATCTGAAAAAGCTTGTGTCAATAGCCCTAGTGCTCAAAGGCCCAAATTGGGACCTGCCATTTAAAATTTCATCAAATGCTTTAGACATAGCTATTGGAGAAGTCCTTGGGCAGGAAGAAGAAAAAATCTATATGAAATCTATTACATTAGGAAGAATTTGTCTCCTGCTGAGCTAAACTATACTGTTACTGAAAAATAATTTTTAGTTGTAATACATGCTGTGAATAAATTTAGGAATTATATCACTGGATATCCTATTGTTTTATACACAGATCACTCTACCATAAAATATTTAGCAAATAAACCAATTACAAATGGTAGAGTAACAAGATGGTTGATTTTATTGCAGGAATTTGACATTACAATAAAAGATCGACTTGGGAAAGAGAATCCTGTAGCCGATTTTCTCTCACGAATGCCGAAGCTAGTGGACGCAACAATAGTCAAAGATCAATTTCCAAATGAACATTTATTCATTGTTACTGTTAAAACACCCTGGTATGCTGATGTTGCAAATTATTTAGAAGTAGGCAAATTACCAAAGCATCTATCCCCTAATAAACAAAAATAGATTGTGTAGCATAGTACCCGATTTTCTTGGATTGGGGGCTACTTATTTCACACAGGGGTAGATATGCACGTCAGAAGATGTGTTCGTGAAGATGAAATATTTGATATTCTAAAAGCCTGTCATGATGGACCATGTGGCAGACATTTTGTAGATTGAAGAATTGGTCGCAAAGTTTTGCAAACAGGGTATTACTGGCCCACAATCTTCAAAGACGCGAAGAAATTTGTTCAAGCCTATGACAGTTGCCAAAGAGCAGGATGCCCTAGACAGTCCGATGAAATTCCTTTGAACCCACAACTAGTCATCGAACCATTTGAGCATTGGGCACTCGATTTTTTTGGTCTAATCAACCCATCATCAAACCAGAAAACATATATTTTGGTAGCAACAGAATATGTGACCAAATGGGTTGAAGTAGAGGCACTTCCAAGAGCTATAGAGGATTCCGTCATTCATTTCCTGTTCCAAATATTTGTGTGATATGCCCTCCCAAGAGACATAATCACGGACGAAGGACCACAATTTTCTGGTAATAAAATTGTTGCAACATTAAAAAACTATTATATTCAACACAATATTACCACTCCATACCACCCGCAAGCAAATGGCCAAGTAGAGAGCATGAATAAAGTAATAAAAGAAATATTAACAAAAACCATTGCATCACACAGATGCGATTGGGATACAAGATCGCCGGAAGCCTTGTGGGCATACTCAACAAAGTGGAGAAACACCACTGGTTATTCACCATATCAGCTAGTACTTGAAAAGGAACCCATCTTTCCAATAGAGTTCGAAATACAAATGTTGAGAACAACACAAGAAGTCGGTCTAGATTTAAGTGAGGCCTATATTAATAGATTACAACAAATTAACGAGCTAGATGAAATCAGGCTCTCAGCTCTTCAACATACTGCATTAATCCAACAACAGAGAGCGAAATGGAATGACGCCCTCATAAAAAAGAAAGTCTTCCACGAAGGATATTGGGCACTCCTATACGATTCCAGGTTTTAGGATTTTTCAGGGAAACTTCAAACTCATAGGCTGGGATCATATGAAATCTAGAAAGTGCATGATAATGGTACCATTACTTTAACTACCATTGATGGATTTGGACATACATTTAAAGCAAATGGCCACCAAGTTTGACTGTACCACAAACTGCTTACTCGGAAATCCTTTTACCAGCAACTCCGGGAAGACTTTGACATGCAGATTTTGGCTGAGGAAGAGAACACTTCCTTGCCTTTAGTTCACTAAATAATTTGATCGCTTTTAAATTTTGTACATAACATTTTCTATTATGTTTGTGTAAATTACTTTTTGTATAGATTTATGCATTTATGCAATTTTTCATTTTTGATGTTCCTTTTTGAAGGAACAACACTTTTACGTTTTATTGTTCTTTTCTGAAGGAACAACACTTTTGCATTTTGCTGTTCCTTTCCAAAGGAAAAAAAATTTCGCCATTTTGTTGTTCCTTTCTGAAGGAACAACACTTTTGAATTTTGTTGTTTTGCTATTCCTTTTCGAAGGGACAACACTGTTGCATTTTGTTGTTCCTTTCCGAAGGAACAAAATTTTCACCATTTTGCTGTTCCTTTTCGAAGGAACAACACTTTCACGTTTTGTTGTTCCTTTCCGAAGGAACAACACTTCTGCATTTTTGCTGTTTCTTTCTAAGGAACAACACATCTACATTTTTGCTATTCCTTTCTGAAGGAACAACACTTTCATTTTTGCTATTCATTTTGGAAGGAACAACACTCTTGTTTTTCTGCTATTCCTTTCTGAAGGAACAACACCTTTGTTTTTCAGCTGTTCCTTTCCGAAGGAACATCACTTTCGGTTTTTGCTGTTCCTTTCCGAAGGAACAACACTTTCATTTCTGATGTTCCTTTTCAAAGGAACAACACTTTCGTTTTTCTGCTATTCCTTTCCAAAGGAACAATACTTTTGTTTTCTATTTTTCTTTTCCGAAGGAACGACACTTTCGTTTTTTTGTTGTTCCTTTTCAAAGGAATACCATTTCCGCATATTTTATTTGCGCTTGCTTTATTTATTTTTCTGATTAAGCAAACGTTGTTGTTCCTCTCAAGGAATGATAGCTTCGAGCATGTTTTTTTCCTTTTTTCTTGTGTTTTTTGTGTGCAAATATTCTTTTGTTGTCCCTCTAAAGAAACAACAATTGTTCCATCTAAAGAACATCACTTTTTGAGTGCATTTTTCTTCTTTTTGTGTGTATGTGTGTTTCACCATTTTAGAGGATTTTTGTGAGTGATGGTCATTTAAGGCACAACCATACATTTATGCAATAATACAAAAACTAGAGGATACTAAAATCAACAAATCAAAGAAAAATAGTCATCTTTAAAAGAAATTGCTTTGAATTGATAAAAGAAAAGAGGAAAGGACACAACTATTTATATCACTTTGCTATCATTATTTTCACTAATACAGATATGATTGATTATTCTTATCATGATGGTTCTTTCTAAATCCCCATAATTCTCTTTGATCATTATTATTGAATAAGAATAAGGGCACATTTTTCTCTATTGATATGTTCAGACTTCTTCCACCATCCCTACTCTTAACGAGTGCTGAGCCACCCTATGTATATAAATAGGAAAAGTGTTATATAAAAGAAAAGAAGAAAAAGAAAAATGTATATCTATATGATTACTAACATGATTTGTTAGATGAAGGATAGGGGGTCTCATCAAGAGCCAACCTACCATGATCATAAGGAAGAAAGTGAAATGGCATTCCCACTATGGCCACCACACCAGGGATATGATCCAAGAAGCACATTAGAAAAATAAAAAGTCCTTGGAATAGGAGGTCTTATCATGAGCTGGCCTGTCCACCTTTCACTCCTTCCTGGTGAATGTCATTGTGATTCATCTGGTTACCAAGCCAGCACAATGTCCTCCATTCTGACATTGTACAGCACTTTCCTAGGCATACACAAAGGATTATGGTTCCAAGGGTGAAATAAGAAAGTATGTCAAGGTTATGGACATCTGTGGGCAACAGAGCTCTATTGATGGTATTGAAGTCATATTTATTATACACCAATAGTCATTATAAAACCCTTCTTCTTATATCTTTATAGTGATTTCAAATGAGATTATGTATATAATGCTTTCGAATCTTTGATACATGAAAATCATTTACAAATCAATCATGATGATTAAAGTGGATAATGACCACATAATAACTTTTATTCACATCAACTGTCCTATCCTCCATTTTTTGCATCATATCACAGAATTTCCATATTTATTAGCGATTCTATCATATGCCTCGATTTTGGTAATCCGCTCATTTTTGTAAACATGTAATATATATATACGTTGTTCCTTTATTCCACTGTACGATTGCAGTTTAGCATGGTGCTCCTTTATTTTACGGCCAAGGACATCCTACCACATTACAAGGGGGTGCAGGTGATCTCCATAATTCACTGGCATACGTGTCAGCCCATTATTCGAAGGTATTATGAGTTCACCAAAACTTAGGAATAGCAAGTCTAATGGTATTTTGTTTCCCAATATGCATGGCTTGCTGTTCTAATGCCATTTCCATGTTTTTTTCTACAAAAATTAGCAGTAGGTTAAAAATTGGAACAACTTGCTGTTCCATCATCTTCTTTGTGTTTTCTTAACAGTGAGCTAAAAATTGAACATCCTATTGTTCCATCATCGTCTCTATGTTTTTACAGTGTGCTAAGCGTGAATAAGATGGGAGGAAGATCAATTCGTAGTGAGCCATAGGTGTTAATGTTCTTTGACACCGCACGAGAAATCCTAACAAAGGGTAGGATGGATAGCTTACCTTAACCACCTACAACAATATAACGAGACGATGGTAATCGAGTTTCTGCAAAATTTGCAGGAAAATTATTCCATGGTGAGAGGGAGACAGATAGCAGTCATAGATGACATAATTGCTGAAGTTTCGAGACTGCCAGCTGTTGTACCTGTGTGGACTCTGAAAATGGTGAGATTGTGAGATGCCATAACCATCTTCCAGGACAAAGGGAAAAACCTTACTATCAAAGGGAAAGGAGTCTTGCCGGCAACCTTGGGAGAGCCTTGGGCAGAATTGGCGAGAATTATCCAAAGCTACATCACCTACGATGGTAGAAAAGATGTGGTAAGACCACTCCATCTCAAACTTTTAACTGTGTTAAAGCAAAAATGTGCTGTGAATTTGCCTGCATTCTTAAACTTTTTATTATATGATGTTGCCCAAAGCATGAGAAAATCTCACCATGTAGAGTCAGTGGTAAGCCATCATGGTTTAATTCGATTGATTGTCAGTTATAGTCTTGCCCAATAGTAGAGTAGTTGGGAAGAATTGGTTTTCTCAGTAGATGGGGGACTCGCTTTGCTAGCCCCAAAGTGAAAACATATTGCGAGCACATTAAGTAGACCACTGAAACGAATACAATCTGTTAGATTGGAAAGGAGCAGAGGAATGTTGGGAAATTCCCAGGGAAACATTAGCCAGCATGTGGAAATACATGATTCAGAAGACAAACAACCCCCACAACTCGAAGGTGGGGAGAATGAAGAAGAATTGAAGGAAAATGATGAAGAAGAACCAGAGGAGGAGACTGAGCAATCCGGTCATGAAGAAGGGGAGGAAATAGAGAACTTCAGTGAAAGTCCACTACAAAACCCTCTGCAAGAAGATGAGTTGGCCCAAATTTTGGCCAATATGGGCGAGTATGTCCAACCTCACAGCCCACTCAACCTCCATATTGAAGAAGAGTCACAGGAGCACTCTTCTCATGATAAAAGTGCATCCAAGGAAATGTGTGACGAGGAGGAAGTAGAAGGGGATCACTCTGCTCGCGATAAGAGTGAATCTGGGGAAAAGAGTGCCGAAGAGGAGGAAGAAAAACAATCTATCCCTAGTCAGAATACACCCAAATAATTGCATGATGACGAAGAGGGTGAAGAAGAAGTTGCCTAGGAGACAACAAAACAAACTAGGGTTTCTACCCCTGAAAAACCTGATCAATAGAACATTGAGGAGGTGTTCCAAGAAGAAAACATGGAAATTGGCCAAGGCAAGGGTAAAATTCCTGAAGTACAAAGCCCAAGCCTGAGAAAAGAAATGGCTGTTCCTTCTGAGAAAACAGATGAAATTAAAAAATTACAAAAGGAACAACAGAGATTGCTTAACATAACTAAACAAGTCTGAGAACAAATAAGAGTGTTAAAAATGGGGAAGAACTCAAGAGGAACCTCTGGGGCAAAGCGTGCAACCATTCAGGAAAAATCCCATAAGAAAAGGACCAATAGGACTCAAGTTGAACCTGTTATTTAGAATCACAAGGAACAACATTTGGCTGTAGCAAATGTAGAAGCACAAATGGAAATGCACCAGACTGTGATAAGGAAGTCTAAACAGAGGCATTTTCCTCTAGTGAGAAGGAAACTCATACCATAAAGACTATATGTCGCAATAAGGAGATCCAAGTAGATCTCCAACCCAAAACTATCATGATGTATAATGACTTGAGGATAGTAACTCTGCAAAAATATTTGGCACAAGCCCAAAAAATGATAGAGAAACTCATAGAGGAAACTGTTCCTCAAGAAAAATATCAGAAGTTACAACAACAACTAAAGAACATCAATGCATCGGAAAGGCAAGCCTTCGATGGATGGCAAAAGGTAGAGGAAAGAGTCAAAAAGGTAACCCATAGACTAGACATAGTTATAAATCAAATGGATACCTTATGTTCTTTGTATACTGATGTTCTAGCATGTAGGGTGTTATCACTGAAAATACTATTGCCAAAAAATTGTTTAGCCTAGCCTAAGGACAAGGTGTTTTTGCAGTGCAGGAATACTCTTTAACAGTTTCGCAGCGCATAATGTTCAAGTGTTTTCGTAGCGTAAACTGAAATCAGAGTTTGAGCTTTGGCTTCGAATTCCTTTTCCAAAAATAAATTATTTAAATTCTTTGCATATATCTGTTATATCATCCTTTTCCCTTGTGAAATTGGGCTGAAAGGAAGTTGGAAACAGAAATGGTTAAGGTATTGGTTCTTCATTATTGGTCAACCACATACGTGCTTTTAAGTATGAAGTTACTTTGGTTGGTCTACTGCCTTTCTATTCATGTTATGCAGCTTGGCGGATATGACAGCACATTCTTGTCTGAATCTGAGCAAGCACATCAGGCCAAGAAAGATCTAGCAGAACATAAGGTCATTGAGCATCAAGTATGAGTGTGGAGGAGACTAGCATGAGCTCTCCAAGATCATCCATCCAGTTAGCTATGAACTGCTTAGTGCATGGAGATCAGTTTGTATCAGGTGGCAAAGCGATGTCAATCCTACAGGAGTTCAATTTCAATTCCAAGCAATTACTCATCATGTATCAATGTGGGATATGCATGGTTCCAGGAGTGATCAACTCAAGGTTCTTAAGGGAGCATAGAAAATGTTAACACATTACACATACTTGGAAGGAAAGTGGCAAACTGAAGACCACTGTCATGCTGTGCAATATGTTTCGAAGGTGTGGTGGAATAGGATGATTTCAATCTTGATATCTCCGTTAATCATTTTAAATCTTGCTTGCTTTGTCACCGGAGGATGTCTCGCCTGCTATATACCTCTGTACTAATCGGATTGCCCCTGATTATGAAAATGTGGAAATGAAGAAGAAATGATGAGACTGATAATAAAGAGGGAAAGAAAGGGCGTCGTAGGAGCAAGGGCTTGGCCATTAAAAGGGCAGCAATTGCCAAGGTTTCTACTGTGGCATCCCATGTGCTTTACAAACTCTGCAGTATTCTGGCATCCTTGAAAAGTCTGTTTTCAATTCAGCGCCTCTCAGATAGATCTGTCCTTCAGTTGATCAAGACTAATCTTGCAATGTTGCAGTTGAGGATATACAACTACTTCAATTAAAGGCATTGGTGTTACCTGCACGGTCTTCAGCTCATATTCATTCATGTTACCTGCGCGGTCTTCAGCTCATATTCTGAGCATCGAATGTTTATGTTTGTTTATTCAGAGTGATTGAACTAATTGGGAAATTACCACCATCAAAACGCAATGGGAGAGCTTATTATTTGCCTGACGAGGAACAAAAGCCAATTCAGATGATAACTGCTTTAGTACTTCAGTTGGTCCACTGTAGTGTGACTTTTCCAGAACCTGCTGAGGCAGCTTTAATGGTTAATGCAAAATGTAATATTATTGATGGTGATTATAATCCATCTAAATATTTTGAACCCGCTATGGAATGTTGTAGACATTTCTGTGGAAGAATCCTTCAGATGTTGGCGACTTCAACCTGATGATTATCAGGAAGGCTTAGATTCTTCAGCAGCACATGTAGCAAACCTATTATCAACTGAGCCCGCTGAAATCAAACTTGGTGTTGGAGGTTTCAGTATGGGTGCAGCAATTTCCTTGTATTCAGCAACTTGTTGTGCTTATGGGAAGTACTCTAATGGCGATCCATATCCAGTTAATATTAGCGCAGCTGTTGGCTTAAGTGGGTGGCTTCCTTCTGCCAAGGACTTACAGAACAAGTTACGAGAGTCTCAGGAGGCTGTAAAGCGTGCACAAACGATGCCTATTTTTATGTGTCATGGTAAAGTGGATGATGTTTTCATTTACAAACATGGAGAAAAGTCTGCTCAAGTTTTGGAGGCCTCTGGATTTGGCAATTTGACTTTCAAAAGTTACAAAGGGTTGGGTCATTATACAATTCCTGAAGAAACGGAGGATATTTCTGCAACAAATGGTTGAGTCAGCAACACATTCAGGATCCAAGACAGCAAGTACAACGAATGCTCCTCAAGATACATTTCAGCTCCTACATGAAGAACACAACTGTCAAAATCAAGAAGGAATCAAGTAAACAAGGAGAAAGAAGCAGAATTTGATTAGAACTAGGAATCTTTGCATTAAAAGCAATACCTCTGTATTTAGTAAATTAGTTTCAATATGGATAAGGTAGTTAGTTTTAAGTTTTCGAGCTCCCTTCATGCTTGTTGAGGAGACTCAAGATAGGGATAGCTTTATTTCCTATATATAGCAAGAACTTTGATGTATCAAGGGTTGGAGAATTTTATAAAAAAGACTGAGTTCTTATATTGGTGTATGTACAGACTTATTACAGTAATAGTAAAGCAGCTGTTGTTTCTTCTCAAGATTCTCAATGGATTATATTGTTCAAATATGATGGTGTTTTATTTTCTTAATGTTCTGGTACAGCCTTGTTAGAACATAATCACTCAGAATTCATTTCTAATGCTCTGACTTCCTGTATGTTTTGGCAAGCTATAGTTTGTGTTAATGTTCTCGTACAGCCTTGTTGTAACACAATCACTCAGAATTCATATCATATGCTCTGACTTCCTGTGTGTTTGGCAAGCTGTGGTTTTTTGTGAAGTATGTTTGAACAATCAATGCAAAGAGCCTTGACTTCCATGAAATGAC
>APFE030850499.1:21503-62101 GCA_000404065.3 Pinus taeda
GCAGGAGCTCAGGAGAATTTTTGAGGCTGCAAATCTACCTTGGCGACTCCATTGTTGAAGAATTCGAAATTCATAGATTCATGGTGATTCCACTGGAGTTATGAAGGACCCAGATGCTACCATTCTCATTTCAAGGTATGCATGCATAGATTTTTTAGGAATTCATGGTTTCCCAAATCATTTTCCCAAGGATGCATATTTTCTAAGGAATGGTCCAAAATTCAATGGAGAAGATTTGAGTTTAACTTTGAAGCATATATCAGATTTCTTTGATTTTATTAAGCTTCTTAGAGTTAAACATGAGGATGTTTGCATTATGTTATTCTATGATTCATTTCAAGGGAAATGCAAAAAATGGATTGAAAGTTTTCCTGCCAAATCCATTAAGTCATTTGAAGACTTTTGGTGTATGTTTGTGGACGAATGGATAGATAGGTCAGAAGTGTTGGCAAGTTCTCTTTCAGTTCAAGGTTTCAAACAATGGAATAATGACCATATTAATGAAGAAATAGGTCAAAGTTTTTCTTTGTCCCTGTCCTCGTATCTTAAGTCCTTTGAGTGCAAGTCAGAGGATAAGATGAAATTTTTGGATGAAGTTGCTAAGGACATTGAGAAAGATATTGAAGGTCTAGAAGGTCAAATTCAGGCATATAATTTTCATAATCATGATCATTATTTTCATAAGCTTTCTGTGACAGAACACAAGCAAAGAATGTTGCTTCCTTTCTCTTTCACGTTTGAGGAACTGAATGTTGTTGTTGAAGATCAGTTTGCACAGTCAGAAAGTTATAAGGGAAGTCAAACCGATCGTGGACTCTGGGATCCTATAGCTGATTACATGGAAGAGTTTTACTCTCCAGTGTTTCAGTTTTTCTATGAAGATCAGAGGCCAGCACTGAGTTTCAGGAAGCAGTCTTCTTATGCTGGACCATTTCAGTGGCAGTTATCACACCATCATATTGGCACTGAATTCCCATACAGTCTAAGGAATCAGATTTCAGATAAAACAAAGGATTGGCTTCATTGGAAATTTCATATTGATTGAGCAAAAGGAGTTTGAAATTGTTAGGGTAGGTAGGTGTAGGTAAATGCAAATAAGCTCAAGGTCAACTGAGCACTTTTCAGTAGAAGTAGTTTTCTTTCTCCTACAGTCATGATTGTCAAGTAAATTTCTGTTTGTCACAAATGGATAAGGCACTGGATCTGCAGGTTCTTAGCGTACCACAAGGGCACACTATCCCAAGTGGAGCCACTGTTATCACTGAAAATACTATTGCCAAAAAATTGTTTAGCCTAGCCTAAGGACAAGGTGTTTTTGCAGTGCAGGAATACTCTTTAACAGTTTCGCAGCGCATAATGTTCAAGTGTTTTCGTAGCGTAAACTGAAATCAGAGTTTGAGCTTTGGCTTCGAATTCCTTTTCCAAAAATAAATTATTTAAATTCTTTGCATATATCTGTTATATCATCCTTTTCCCTTGTGAATTGGGCTGAAAGGAAGTTGGAAACATAAATGGTTAAGGTATTGGTTCTTCATTATTGGTCAACCACATACTTGCTTTTAAGTATGAAGTTACTTTGGTTGGTCTACTGCCTTTCTATTCATGTTATGCAGCTTGGCGGATATGACAGCACATCCTTGTCTGAATCTGAGCAAGCACATCAGGCCAAGAAAGATCTAGCAGACCATAAGGTCATTGAGCATCACGTCTGAGTGTGGAGGAGACTAGCATGAGCTCTCCAAGATCATCCATCCAGTTAGCTATGAACTGCTTAGTGCATGGAGATCAGTCTGTATCAGGTGGCAAAGCGATGTCAATCCTACAGGAGTTCAATTTCAATTCCAAGCAATTACTCATCATGTATCAATGTGGGATATGCATGGTTCCAGGAGCGATCAACTCAAGGTTCTTAAGGGAGCATAGAAAATGTTAACACATTACACATACTTGGAAGGAAAGTGGCAAACTGAAGACCACTGTCATGTTGTGCAATATGTTTCGAAGGTGTGGTGGAATAGGATGATTTCAATCTTGATATCTCCGTTAATCATTTTAAATCTTGCTTGCTTTGTCACCAGAGGATGTCTCGCCTGCTATATACCTCTGTACTAATCGGATTGCCCCTGATTATGAAAATGTGGAAATGAAGAAGAAATGATGAGACTGATAATAAAGAGGGAAAGAAAGGGCGTCGTAGGAGCAAGGGCTTGGCCATTAAAAGGGCAGCAATTGCCAAGGTTTCTACTGTGGCATCCCATGTGCTTTACAAACTCTGCAGTATTCTGGCATCCTTGAAAAGTCTGTTTTCAATTCAGCGCCTCTCAGATAGATCTGTCCTTCAGTTGATCAAGACTAATCTTGCAATGTTGCAGTTGAGGATATACAACTACTTCAATTAAAGGCATTGGTGTTACCTGCACGGTCTTCAGCTCATATTCATTCATGTTACCTGCGCGGTCTTCAGCTCATATTCTGAGCATCGAATGTTTATGTTTGTTTATTCAGAGTGATTGAACTAATTGGGAAATTACCACCATCAAAACGCAATGGGAGAGCTTATTATTTGCCTGACGAGGAACAAAAGCCAATTCAGATGATAACTGCTTTAGTACTTCAGTTGGTCCACTGTAGTGTGACTTTTCCAGAACCTGCTGAGGCAGCTTTAATGGTTAATGCAAAATGTAATATTATTGATGGTGATTATAATCCATCTAAATATTTTGAACCCGCTATGGAATGTTGTAGACATTTCTGTGGAAGAATCCTTCAGATGTTGGCGACTTCAACCTGATGATTATCAGGAAGGCTTAGATTCTTCAGCAGCACATGTAGCAAACCTATTATCAACTGAGCCCGCTGAAATCAAACTTGGTGTTGGAGGTTTCAGTATGGGTGCAGCAATTTCCTTGTATTCAGCAACTTGTTGTGCTTATGGGAAGTACTCTAATGGCGATCCATATCCAGTTAATATTAGCGCAGCTGTTGGCTTAAGTGGGTGGCTTCCTTCTGCCAAGGACTTACAGAACAAGTTACGAGAGTCTCAGGAGGCTGTAAAGCATGCACAAACGATGCCTATTTTTATGTGTCATGGTAAAGTGGATGATGTTGTCATTTACAAACATGGAGAAAAGTCTACTCAAGTTTTGGAGGCCTCTGGATTTGGCAATTTGACTTTCAAAAGTTACAAAGGGTTGGGTCATTATACAATTCCTGAAGAAACGGAGGATATTTCTGCAACAAATGGTTGAGTCAGCAACACATTCAGGATCCAAGACAGCAAGTACAACGAATGCTCCTCAAGATACATTTCAGCTCCTACATGAAGAACACAACTGTCAAAATCAAGAAGGAATCAAGTAAACAAGGAGAAAGAAGCAGAATTTGATTAGAACTAGGAATCTTTGCATTAAAAGCAATACCTCTGTATTTAGTAAATTAGTTTCAATATGGATAAGGTAGTTAGTTTTAAGTTTTCGAGCTCCCTTCATGCTTGTTGAGGAGACTCAAGATAGGGATAGCTTTATTTCCTATATATAGCAAGAACTTTGATGTATCAAGGGTTGGAGAATTTTATAAAAAAGACTGAGTTCTTATATTGGTGTATGTACAGACTTATTACAGTAATAGTAAAGCAGCTGTTGTTTCTTCTCAAGATTCTCAATGGATTATATTGTTCAAATATGATGGTGTTTTATTTTCTTAATGTTCTGGTACAGCCTTGTTAGAACATAATCACTCAGAATTCATTTCTAATGCTCTGACTTCCTGTATGTTTTGGCAAGCTATAGTTTGTGTTAATGTTCTCGTACAGCCTTGTTGTAACACAATCACTCAGAATTCATATCATATGCTCTGACTTCCTGTGTGTTTGGCAAGCTGTGGTTTTTTGTGAAGTATGTTTGAACAATCAATGCAAAGAGCCTTGACTTCCATGAAATGACTGTGTATTTGTTTACTAAGTGTGTGAGACTCCATAGCCCAATGAAAACCAAATTTGATGTGTGTCCAACCAGCTTTATTTTCATAAGTGTGTAAAGAGTTAGCCCTCTGTTATTGTGATTAATTCTTATCAGAAGTTTGTGAGAGAGCCCTCTCTGACCAAGGAGGCTAATCTTTGGTCTAAAGCTTGGTCTGAAACAGTTGCATAAGATCTCACTAGGTTGCAGCCCTTAGTACATGGTTTTGTGACAACATAGGGCACCCACCAGAAACTATGCTTTGTTTTTGATGGAAAGATATTTACAATTGAAAGTTAAGCTTGTCAAGGCAAGAGTGCCTATAGAGATAAAAACCATTGATGACTTCATAAACTGTTGTAAGCATTACGGGGTGAAAGTTCAACAATTATTATGTGAATTTTATTTGCACATTATTGTGTTAGATAGAGAAATAGAACAAAACCATAGCCCTTTTGTGGGTGATGTCCAACTTCAGGCATTCATTTCTTTTGGTGTTAATCATATAAAGTGGCTTAAAGCCTACAATGTCTTCCAAACATAGGAGAATGGATTAGATCTATGGGTGAGGGGTGAACCTAGAGACCCATTACAATTATGGAATAAACATAGGAGCTTAATGAAAACTTAGGGTGTGATCCAGTCATTGGGACCTATTCACACAACAATCATCTGGCAAGGGGTAGAATACTTCTTAACCATCAAAGACCTTGCCATAACAACAACCAAATTCCGATACTAGACTTCTAATCGAAATATCCAAAACAAAGAACCATTCAATTATGAGAATTTTAAGCTAGCTGCTGACCGCTTGGTTATCTATGGTGACCTCATCTTGAGAGAAGGCCCGTCTTGGTTAGGTTGTAGGTTCCAAATTCCAATCATTTGGTATCTTGAGCCTTATATGAATTTCCTGAAGGTCAGACAGGGCATATTTTTGAAATCTTAGCTAGGAATCATGGTTGTAGACTACCAACTGAGAACCCTTCTCCAACCTATTCCCTAACTTCCTTGCATGTCAATTACAATTTTTTCATGAGGGCATGAAAAAGGGTAAGCAGGGGGGTGTATTGAGCATTAGAAAAACTATGTAATTGCCACTTATTTCGTTATCTTTTCCTTTAACTCATAACTTCTTTACATAGTGAAATAGGCATATGATGAAGGATTATGATAAAGTTTAAGAGATTTGTAAGTAACATAAAATAACTAATCATCACCTTTTTCTATGCAGAAAATGAAAAAAATGGAAGATCGCCATTTCAAAGGAAAATACAAAGCAAAACCAATTGTTGTCCCTTTGACAGGGAACCACATCCAGACAAGGCAATCCAGATTGGGGCACATGAGCTAGGAAAAGGAAGAAGAAATAACAAATAAGCACAAGAGGACGAAGAGATAACTGAAGGATAATGATATGGAAAATCTCGCTACCTTAAGAATATTTGTATCTTTGGTTTTTCTGCCTTGCTACTATAAAAAATGACAACGCTTCTAGCCTGGGGGGCGGATTATTGTTGTTTTATAGAATTTGTTGTTGCAAACTAAACTTTGATCATCATCTCTCTTTAAAGAGTGATTACTGTAACTCCATTTTCATGATTAATACATAGACTTTGTTGTTGTCCCATCTTTGATTCTAGAGTAACCGCAGTAGTGCGTCCCTAGATGCTAAGGGCCCAACCCTAGTGGATGACTTGCGTCATGTACCATTGTTTTCCAATTCCAAGTCATGCGTGGTTTGATTTCTTTTACTTGCTTCATTCAGTAATCTGCTCTTCCTTATCATTTTTCTTACTGAATCTGTTATATTTAATTCATATTTGAATAGTAAGGTTATCTTCTGCAACTGAAATGTTATGTTATTCATTCTGAAATCGTATCACATTGTTGTTCCTTTACAGATTAACACTACTGTTCTACAGAGTAACATTGCTGTGCATTTACAGATCAGTATTATTGTTTATTTAACTATGGTTTACCTCTAAGTGTGATTGATGTTCATTTGGATTGACGTTCCATTGCAACTACAATTGTTGTTTCTTTATCACCGTGGTGAATACTTACCATGCTAAAGCTCAGATTACTGATTCCATCATTATAGATTTTTTGTGTGTTAACATTTGATTTGATCTGCTGTGCATTTACACTTGATTTATTTATTTTTCAATATTTCTTAAGACTTACTTTAGTTTTCTATTCCATTCTCGGTTTGCTGTTCAAATCATTTCCTAGTTAAAGATTGTTGCTTAATCCTCTTATATTACAATTGCTGCTTAATTCATTTATGTAAGTTAAAGCTTTGTTGCTCAATCTTTTCAAATAGATTAGTTGTTGTTCCCTTTTCTGTTAATTGAATTATCATTTCAAGTAAGTGCTTTGGTGTGAATAGAATGTCTTCAACTGTAGTGAACATTGACTATTTTTGTCTCGTTCCCAGATTGGAGATCTTCTCTTTGATTGCTTTTCATTTGCATCAGTTTACAAAGGGAAGAGTTATCGTTACTGTACACTTGACTGATGAGTGCTATAGTTTCTTAAATTAATGATTTAGTTACAAAGCATTTTAATTTCTTGGCATTACATTTAGAGTTTGTTTCCAACATTTATTTACTTTTGTAAAAGCACTATACTACTAGCATTACTCTTGACAAGTGACTACCTCATATTGATTACACTCTTGAGGTAAAAAATATTACCTAGATTGATAATAAATGTAGGGTAAATAGAGGTGAAAAGGATCCTTTTTACTGCTCGACACCATGGTCTGTAACGATCATGTGGGGAACACCGAAATGATAGATAACCTGATTAAATAGGAATAACATCGCTATTTCTCCATCAACCTAGAAAGTGGGAGGGGCTTCAACCCATTTCATGAAATAGTCCACAACTACAATAATGTAGTTGTGTCTAGCAGAGGAAGTGGGGTTGCATGTGACGAAGTTGATATCCCATTTGGGAAAAGGGCCTACAGAGATAAATGGGTGCAACAGGGCTGGGGGAGTGCACATTTTCTTTGTAAATGCTTGACAAGGGTGGCACTGCTGGATTGCCTTGATACAATCTTTGAACAAGGTTGGAAAATAGTAGCATGAGTGTAAAATTTCCTGAGTAGGAGACATGCCAGAAAGATGACCGCCACATGCCCCAACATGGCAGTCATTGAAAATGTGTTCCGCCTCTTCATGAGTGAGGCAATGTCGAAGAACTGTATCAGTGCCATGGTGATATAAAGTATCGTTCAACACTAAATAGTGCCAATTTTGGTGGAGGTTGCAACGACGGTCACCTGATGATAGTTCAGGGTGGAAACATTGCACTTGAAGGTAGAAAATAATGTCACCATACCAAGGTTCAGTAGAGTCGATTAGATAGACAGATTAATCCGAGAGAGGATCTTGAGCTATCTCATTTGGATCGACAATTGGGAAGGTCCAACAATAATTCGATGAAGACTAAGGATTTCTTCACCTTAGTAATGGTGAAAACAAAATAAAATTGATGGAGGATAACTATCCATTTGGAATATTTTACTCCAATGACTTGATGAGACAAAATGTGTCTCATGGGATTCTCCAAAGCAATAACGGTATTCTGTCGCAGTAGTATATAATGTTGGAATTGATTGAAAGCAAAGACAACTCCCAAGGACAACTTTTCCACATGTGAATATCTAAGTTAAGGATCAGCCAGGACTTTTGATAGATAATATATCACATGCTCACTCAGATCATCATGAGTTTGAACCAACACCATTCCAATAGAGGATGGCGAGGGTGTCAGATAGAGGAGAAAGTCGCGCCCATAATTGGGAGCACTAAGCATTAGGGATGATATAAGTTCCTGTTTTAAGGCATCGAATGATTGTTGGGGTTGATCATCCCACAAGTATGGTACTCCCTTTTTCTTAGGCGCATAAATGATTTTGTCAACTCGCCATAATTTACGATGAACCGTCATAAGAAGTTTTCTTTCCCTTTCAAATGTTGGAGCTACAAAATGGATCATGGTTTGGGAAATTGAGAAATTTCCTTTACCTTATCGGGATCAACCCTAATCTCATGTTTTGAGAAAATAAAACCAATTAGGCATCCAGAATCGACAAAGAAAATGAATTTGTGCAGAATCAGAGGTATGTTAGAGAACATGCACCTAAGCAAGATTTCTCGTAAATGAAATAGGTGCTGGGTTTTCTTCTTGGAATGGGCTATAAGGTCATCCAAGTAAGCTTGAACAATATGTCTGATATCATGGAATGCGTAGTCCATGACCATTTAAATGTTACTCCAACATTTTTTAAACCAAATGGGATTTTTCGATACACAAATATTCCCCAAGGGAAAATGAAGGCCATTTTGTGTTGGTCTGCCGATTTATGGTGAGCTAGTTATAACTTGAGAAACCATCCATAATGAGAAGGATTCACAACTGGCACAATCGTTGGTTATTTGGTCGATGAACAATGTCAGATAATTATATTTTGGACATGCAGTGTTCAAGTCTTGTAGTCGACACAGACATGGATGGTACCCTATTTCTTATCTGTGGTAACCAGATTGGAAACCCATTCTGCTAAGGGAATGAGGTAGACAAAACCAACACATAACAATTTTTCCACCTTTGTCTTGATGGCTACAGTTTTACGGGGGTGGACTAGTAGAACATTTTAGTGAACATGCTTGGCATTGTCATAAACCTTGATCTCATGCTCGAAAATAGATGGATCTATGTCGGGAATTTCCTCGTAAGGTCAAGAAAATAATTTGCAGAATTCCTTAAAAAGGCAGGTGAAGCTTGCAATTTCTTCAGGAGTGCAATCAAGTCCAATCTGGATGTTTTCCATGATGCTTGTCTTGACTAAAACATCAACGGAAAATGCCTTTGAAAGATTGCCCATGTTCCCTTCTGAATCCAAAGTTTGGATAGTCGTATAAGGCGAGGGAATGATTTTAGTTGTTTCAAAGGAAAATATTTTTATTGGCATTGCGTCCAAGTCAGATATTAAAACATGATAGTGAGAATCCTCCCAAGGTTTCTCTTCTGAACACATGATCTCTTGAATAGCTTCGTCTGAAGGTAGGACTCGATTGAGGAGATCGTTAGAAGAAGCATTTATGGAAGAGGAGGTGGTACTGTTGGTTGTGACCAAAGTGATCGAAGATTTGGATGCAGATTGAATTGCTTGGTAGGCCAATTCAGCTCGTGCCAATGACATTTGTTCTTTGTAAGAGTCAGTATCTAAAGGGGCTGGGAGGATCTAAGGATCAATCAGTTCATGAGGAATAGATGAGACCATAGAGACCATATGTGGAACTGCGGGCAACGGGAGAGGAAAACAACCCATTAGGGAAAATCCCTTCAATAGACCAGTACCGATATTGAAGTAAGAGTTAGGAATACCACCCACTAAGGGTATAGAGTGGATAGGTAAAGTAGAGTAATTGAGGGTGCAAAAATAGAACTGGTCCATTGTGACTATCCTTCCATCCAATGGAAATAGGATGATATGAAAGATAGTAGACACAATAGATGTCATGGTGTAAGTCCAACTACAACCCAACAATAGATTATAGTGGAGTTTTCAATCCATGACTTCGATATCCACCATTACCGTTTTCCCTCAAAGTGATGGAGTAGCTGGCAAGGTAACCCTTTGGGATGAAAGTGTGGTCGTCGAAATATTTAAGGGAATTTGACAATGGTGAGAGGGTTGGAGAACCCAAGGCGAGCCAACATGAAGTTGACACGACGTAGGTTGAAGCACATTCACCAATGATAGCTCTATGTACCCGTCTCCCTTTTGAAAATATTTCCACCTGAAATGAAAGCTAGTGTGAATGGATAGGTTTACATTTTTCCATGTCAAAAATTGCAAGCATGGAATCCTAAGGGTCGACCCCACCAGTTGTCAAAAGTAAATGTTTCTTTTTTGTTGGACAAGTTTGCAATACTTTGAGCACCGACATAGCTGAAAATCCTTGCACCAAATATTCTACAATACTGTAGTTCTAGGTAGAACATGCAGATGTATTATGCGTTGTGCAATGAAGTGCCCCTTTTGGGGAGGAAATCACAAGATCAAAAACCGGCCTTTCGATATGAAGATTGTTAGGTGGTGGTGGGTTTTGACTCGAGGAGGCTTCATCAGCATTAGCTACTAGAGCTCCATAATTTTTGGCTCTGGTTTGAAGATCGCCCATTTCAAAGGTGCAAACGGTAGATGGTCCTTCACTAGCTAGAGCATGATGCAAACCGCCGTTTCCCCTTGAGGGGGTTGAGGTTGGTTTACAATAAGATATTGTTACTGCTGAGTAGGTGTGATGCAGGGAAATTCTAATTGCAGGCAAAAATAATTCCTCTAGCCCGAGAGAGTGGGTCTAGTCACAAACATACAATCTATGGAAGATTTCCTTAGGCTAGAATAAATTAAGAGGGCCTACCTCTTAGAATGTTATTCCGCTTGGTGATGATCTTGCTTCCTCGCTACAACAAGCGTAATAACATACAATATTGTATTCAACCTACTTAACAGGTCAATAAACATTAATCCATAAACATGTGAGATGGAATTTCATGTAGGAAATCAATCGATAGTTACATCTATATTAGTTCAAGAAGAGATTACAACTGATGTCTTGACGTTGTTGTTCTCCTCCGACATATCCAGGTTGCCACACTTCTACTAGCATCTCATGGATAGCCTCAATAATGATAGTCTCAAGGCTCTTCCCTCTAGTCTTCACACCAAACCAAACTCATATTTCTCCCTTAATCAAAAACTAAAAGCTACAAACTAGGGGTAGCTTGTTGACTACTCCAAAATCAAAACCTCAGCCATAACTTAATTAGGACTAAAAGCTAACTTGTGCTTGGGAAAAAGAGAGATTTGTATCACTAGGATGGAGGGGAGATGGTTCCTCTTTTCATTGGAGAAGGTCTTATCTCTTGGATTAATTCCATCCTAATAGGGGAAAGGAGCCCAAACTGACCTTCTCGACTCCATCCGGCCTAACCATTTACTAGACTTCCATTACATAGATTCTAGAGCTGGAAGCTTCAGCTCCATATTTAAAAAACATTCTAAAAGAGGATCGACGTGACTAAGAAAGGGCTCAATCGATCAAATTAGAGCTAGGGATAGTTGTAAACCCTGCATATTGGTGTGAGGAGGACACAGGTCATTAGTGCTGGTCTTCTAAACTGGAATAAACAGAAGATTTTGGGGAAATGATGCCAAAAGGAATTGTTATTCTCATGAAGAGGGACACAATGGGAGTTTCTTCATGATAAGAAAGCATGTTGGGTACACAATAGAGGTCCACCAGGATCATGGATGGGGAGTATAGGGACAATGAAAAAATGTTGTGTAACAGATGCCCCCTAAAGCATGAAAGCAAAACTAGAGTGAGGAGTGAAATGCTTTACAAGTGTGTGTGGGGAACTGAAGTTCATCATCGGAGAACCTAAAAGAAAGCATTAATACATATACATCACTAAAAAAACTCTTAATAATACATGAGTCATGGTATGGACGTAGCCATCTAGAGAATGATCATGTAAATGGATCCAAGGCATGGGCGTAGCCATCCAACAGAAAGGATCATGACGAAACCAAGGTATGGTTGCAACCATCCAACAATGAGAAGGATCACATATAACAAATCATGGTATGCTTGCAACCATCCATTTGAAAGAGACATGTATATAAACATGATCATGTCACATCGCCTCACAACCTGGACTTAATGTAATCTTAGCCTAGGGTCTTGCTCCAAATGACCCGATCAAAGTACAAATCCTAACATGCGAATGAATGTGTTGAAGTCAAACATGCTAGGAAGTCACTTGATTACCGGTCAACGATGTGAATTGTTAACAAGTGCGATAGAAACCACCAATAATGACAATGGATCTTAAGGTACTGGCAACACATTTCATGGAATGCGAATAAAGGAAATGATGTTGAACACCCATGAAATCACCCGATTGAAAGCCAATGATGTGAACTTGTCGTTGAGTGCAAAGAAATTACCATTAGGGCATGCAATATCTAAGGTACTGGAAGGGAGTCTCTCGGCTAGTTTCCTGGATAATGAGTTGAAGTCGAAAAGAAGTGACCATGTCGAAGGAAGGCAATGATGTATCCCACATCATTAACATGAGACAAAGGGATGCAAATGATTTCAGATGATGCAGAGGATCAGGAGTAAGTGTAACTACAGAGGGACTAACTCTTGAACATATTGGCGACATGATTCCAGAGTTTGGTAGCTTTGGGATCCATAAGATCATTGGTCATGATGGCGTGGCAGAGATCAAATGGAAGGCAAGAAAATGTGCAGCCCAACCCAGGAAAGTCAATGATGAAGGGAGGATATCCCAAATCGACATGAAACAGAGAGTTTTATGTTCAAGAGTGAGTTTTCAACATGACTGATTGAATTTCCAAATTTCCCCCTACCATTTCTGGCAGGTACCCCAATTATCTTTTATGGCAATCTTGAAGGGGATAGCATATACTTGCACTATAAGCTCATCCTTCAGACAAATACAACCTAGTAAGTTTAATGAGTTGTAGGAAGGAGAATCTTATGTTCGTCATGGTGATGAATCTGATGTTGTTTAATGTTTTAATGAGTTCGAAAAGGGTGTAACTTAGTATCTTTTTCATGTTTAGAGAGTTTGGAAAATACATAGAAAAGAAAACTCCACATGGTCCATTTTCGTACATTTGTGTCTCTCGATCCCGAAAAGGTAGGAAATGATACTTGAGAGAAGCGCTTGACCATTTCATTCAAGGAGTACCTTTCTCGTAAATAGTTTATCCCAGCCTGAAAAAGGGGTAAACATAAACTGGGTCAACGACGTTTCACATCTATTAATGAGTTCAAAACGACAAGAGCTCGACGATATTTTTGTGTTTAAAGATCGGAAAAGAGCTAAAACAGACCTTCCATTTTATTTGATTTAACAAGTCGAAAGGGAAAATACTCAGAAATCTTGTCATCTATTATGAGTCAGAAAAGAGCTTAAAGGTGATTCAAGTATCATCATCAACAATCCATCACTTGTTGCTGCACAAGAAAGGTAAATGCATTACGCAGTTTTGAGGAAAAATAGGTTAAAAACACTTTGAAAACCCTAATATTTTCATAAAAATGAATAAAAAGGGGAAAAGATAATTATTTTTTACTTTTTACCATTTTACCTTTGTGTGAAGAGGTTTTTACCCTTTTGCGCCCTAATTTTTCTGGAGCAAATTGCAGGAGATCCAGGAGGTCATTCGTTGAGTCGTCAGGTGCAAGTAAGAGCCAAGACCTTAAGCTCCATTTTCATACTGTATTTTCTTGTTTTTATCCATTTTTTGGATTTTATGGGGAGCTTTTGGTAAAACCAAATTGCCCTTGGTCAATGTGATTTCTAGGCATGGAATTGCGTCGATCGAGGGTGGCTAAAACTGCCAACCGCGTCATTGGTGCAACTATTTTTAAAACAGTTGCGCTGATGCTGTGAAAAAATTTGAATCCAAATTTCTCTGTCAAAAAATGATAATTGGCTTGATTGAATGGTTTTCATAGGAAGAAAACCACTGAAAATGGTGGATTGGAAAGAAAGAGAGCATGAGGATATTGATACCCAAGCCATAGCTGATCCAAATTTGTTGGAGGCTTTGAGGAACTGTGGGCTCCTCAAGTTCTTTCTCACACCAGGGATGCAAGCTCAACCTCAGCTGTTATGGTACTTAATTAGTCTCTAGGACATAAATCGAGAAATTTGTATCATTAGTGACCAAGAGCTAGAGTTGGAGACTTCAGATATTTATTTCATCATAGGACTGTCTTAGAGAGGGGAACCAGTCAATCTATATGCGTCGAGGCCAATTGGGGTAAGTGTTTCCATATTACTTATCAAACATTGCCCAGAATCTCTTAAATCCAAGAGTAGCAAGATCAAGATCACGACTATTCGAGATCTTGGGTTGAGAGTGTTAATGTTGACCATCAATAGAGTGGTTGGGTCCCAAGTGCCACATGAGACTAACAAGTCAAAGTTCCTATATGCTATCAAGTGCACAATGCCCACCATTTTTAACTGGGTGGAATTTATGAAAATCAACATGAAGCGCCAACTATCAAAAGCTAAGGCGAGAATGTGCTAGTGACCTTCTTCTTGGAGTGAGTTCTGTTGTTCCAATACCAGTTGATTGAGGTGGATCTATCGATGCCACGAGACCTAGGATGGTCTGTTGGAGTGAGCTGATGCCCAGGGTTATGGGGGACCAACAGATGTGCTACAAGCCTACCTTCTTCTCATGGCTACGACAATAGTTGATTGTAGTGGAGGATTCGCCCTATAGTGGTACCAACTTCCGCGGAGATCCAGATATGCCGCTCCCAGAAGGAGAGGATTTTGATGGAGGTAAAAACAAACAATTTTTTATTTTTTGATGTTTTTACTGTTTTTGAAATATATGTGTTCATGACACTTCGATTTTATGAATGCAGATGTTGGACCAGAACACCTTACCGAGATGTCCCCGATTTCCAGGTGCGTCGCTTGGCAGTTTGATGTCGCTCCTTATGAGGAGGGGAGTGACAACGAGGAGGCGATTACATGGAATCTTGAGGGTTTAACCCATGGGATCCCAGAGTACGCTTGGATGAGTGATATCCCATGCTAGTACCAGAGGCATATGGTGGGGATGCTAGATCAGATCCACCGACTACTGACTCACATAGTCCGAGCAATTACATGCTATCATGAGCATCAAGCTATTTAGTGCATAGGTCTAGAATTCCATATTTTTTAGGCCTGTGAGCCATCGATGTATTTTGGACACGCATATTATTTTTGAGGCTTTGATGTATGACAAACATTATTCACACACACACACACACACACACACACACACACACACACACACACATATATATATATGCTATATCTTCCTGCTTACTATGATAAAAATGATATGTTTTTTACTTTTACATGTTTTGCAAATGTCTATCTAGCACATAATTAGCTAATGCATCTGTCAGTGTATTCATATGTCTAGGAATACGATGATATGTAATTTAATCAAAATTTCTCTGCAATAGACAAATACGTAGATACTTTCTCAATATATGAGGGTTTCTAAAGGAATATTGCCCGTTGAGTTGAAGAACGACAAGATATGAATCAAGGTTGACAATCAAATCCTGGATGCCAAGAGCAATAGCTTATGACAAAAATTTGATAACTGCACTATACTTGGCACTGTTATTAGTTGTTTGACCTAGAAAAATTCCTTGAAGATCAATAAACTCATCATGGGGGTCATAAATGGACCATGATGTGGATGATATGTTTTGAGTACTTCGGAAAGCACCATCAGCGAAATCGATATGAGGATAAATCAACGTCTACAAAGCAGGAAAAAACATAATAAGCAGGAATGCTGCGTGCAAAACAACACACTAAACCACATTGCAAAAAAATGAAGGACAACTTATTGTACAAAAGTAACCATGCAAGATGACCTAAGCATAGTACTTTTTGAGAGAGCCATGTTGGGACTCGGGTAATCAATTAACACAGATGAACACCAGAGTTTTACCGTTGACATAACAAGTAAGCATCAACTCAACCAAATAATATAGTAGAACTCATATAAGGCTTTTCCCCCATGTCCCCTGGGCGAGGGAGGGATATGAGTCAGATGACAACCCCATTGCAATAATGAGAAATTTGGAAAAACTCGAGGAGGGAGAAAACTCCTGAATCCATGAAGGGATAAAGGTGCCCCCAATTGAAATAGCTTGACAATGGCAGGCAAAACTGACATGTCAATAGGTAATGGAGAAGAGAAATTCTCAAGGCACATAGACATGACCGTCAGGCTAGAATGAAGCCACGGGGATTGAGAAAACACATCGAGAGATGAACTTGAAATAGGATGAGCAGAGGATATCAAAGGTGAGGCTGAAACAATATCCACATAATTGATTTCGGCAGGTGTTGGGCCTTGAAATTGTCGTTCACTTCCATTACATTTTCACTTATATTTCCATATTTTCACCTTCAATCCACCTCTATTTCATTACATTTACATCCATTTCATTACATTTACCTTATCATTATCACTATTAGGTCACATTTATGTTTTGCCAAACTTTATCAATTCTTAGCATTTTAAAGTAAATTTATGGCTAAAAATTAGAAAGTAATGTGCATATGCCTATACCTAACAAGTGGGATGATATTGTTGACATGTGTAGGTCAAAAGGAAGCTTCTAAAAGACCCTTATGTGGCCTCCCAAAACCAAATTCGAATTTGAGTGGAGAAGATCATGGGATCATGAGGATATGTGTCTCATTTCCTATTTGTATTGAAACTCTAAGAAGGCATGTGTCTTATCATTTCCTATTTTGATTGTAACTCTAGAGATATGGGGAGAGATTCATGGACTCTCATTAATGAGATAACTTCTCATTTTTTTTTATAAATAGGGGAAGTTTTCTCCTATCATTTTCATGTGTAAAATTGGAGTTATGCTCAAGATTTGAATACATAATTAGATTGTGGCACCTTACTCATGAATGTTCCTTCATTTTGTCTTGGTTTTTCTTACATATGGAGCATCTCGATTTACCATTTCTCACACTTTTAGATCAGATACCTAAAATTTGTGAGATTTAATTTCTTTTATAGATTAAATTTCATTTGCTTTCTTAGTATTATTTTTAGAACGACTGTGTAATCTTTGCTTTTCTAAAAGCATTTAAATAGGAAAGATTTATGTATTTTTCAATTGGATTAAGTTTGTGGAAAGAGCTCATAGTTATTTAGTTTCCTTTCATGTTTTGTTATTTAATTTCTTAGATCAAACTATCAATTCATTGTATTATTGAATAAAAGATCAATCCAACAAGGTGACTTCAAATTGGGTGATTGAATGTTTGACCTATGCAATCATTGAGCTTTACTTTTTCATGCTTTTATATTTGCTTTTAAGATCCTCATTTAATTGCATTAACTGGTATTCCTAAAGATCATTCTAAGAAGTTGATAAAATCATATTTCAAGCTTGAATGGTTGAATATTTAATACATACACTTATGAGTTATTTTCTTCACACTTTACTTGCTTTTCTAGGACATTAAAAGTTAAAGTATAAATAGTTGCTTATACATCATCTCAAGAAGGTAACACTTCATAATTGAATGTTGGAGTAACTAAGTATACATTAGTTGTTTTTAATTTCACAGGTTAGTTGAATTTCATTTTCATTATGTGATTTCATAGATTAGATGAATTGGTTTTCGTTGTTTGTAGTTAGATTGATTTAAATTGAAAGACAATTTTTAGCACATACAACACACGCGTGCTTCACAAGTTTACGAAACCCCCAGGTTGACAAATTAAATGACAAGAAATCACTTTGCCCCAACATTTTGATGCCGTTGCTGGGGAAGTGTGCATAGGAACTAGATTTTTGTTTTTGTTTTTACTAACCATTTATGGACAAAGGATCTAGAATGCAACACAAAGACTACATTGAGGAATGGTATCAAGAAGCGATTACGCCACAATATTCATCAATTCTTCAAGAGATCTTTGCAGCAAATCGAAAGGTCAAGTCGATTTTTCATACCCTTACAAACAATTAGGTATATTTTTCAAGTTTGGATATGAGTATTTCAAAAATTCTAATCCATAAATGGATTCATTGGAAGCATGAATATACTTAAAAAAAAATAGTTTTTAGATAGGTAGGAAAAATAAAAATATTTTTTTTTTTTATAGTTTTTAGGATAAATTTGATGTTTTATGGTGCAGTAACAACCACCCTTCTACTAACCCTTGGTAGGAAAAATTTGTAATAAAACAAATGGTTGAGAACAAGGAATGCAAATGAAGATCACAAACAATGATTTAAGGTATGAGATCAAGAATTTTAAATTTATTTTTGCAAAGCTTACAAATGAATCGATTGATAAAATCTTGACTATGCTAACAAAATAAGTCTCTCAAGTATGCTCTCCTTCTGTACTTCGTGTGACCTGGAGGATCAGAAAAATAAATTGTTTTGTTAGTATATCATAAAAATGATTTAGCTAATGCAAGACTTGCAAATCCATGTGCAAAAATCCTTACCTCTGTAATTCAAGAGTTTTCTGTGGGATTATGAAAATGATGTGGTTAGATTTCTTCAAAGCACCGTCCCATATTTTATCTCATTCCAGATTTCGAGTCCCCCAGAATTGTCTATAGGAGGATTGATATAGTTAGATCTTCCCTTCTCCTTTTTTGGAAGACATCCATGCGGCCACAAGCCCAACCTTAAAAACCTGCAAATAAAAAATCACTGGAACATTTCTAGAAAATGCAGCAGCATAAACACATGATTTTAAAATGCAAATTCTAAGCAAACCAGGGTGAATTTGAAAAAACTGAGACATGTGTTTTCTCTGAAACGAGGGCAGTTAGGTAACCTGTGAACGATTTTATGGATTTTACAAATGTTCAGAAGAAATCAGAAATTGATTTATGCGGAAAACGTAATTGCGAGAAAGCATAAACTGTCTTGACACCCGATTTTAAAACAAAATTTTTGAGAAAACCAGTGCGAATCTAAAAAACTGGGACATGGATTTTTTCAGGAACGGGATGAATTTAATAACCCAAAAATTCCTAACTATTTGGGAGAAATTCAAGGTTCTTCAGAGCTCTGTTTTGTAGATTGCGTGAGGAAAAAACGATTTGTTTTGAACTATTTTAACATGACAAGTTGAAAGCAAAAAAATCCAAGTGAATAACAAACTCTGCTCCACATGACATGTGGTCTAGTAGTCTAATTTGATTTAATAAATTTGATTTTAGAAGAATCAAAGTGAATAACAAACTCTGCTCCACATGGCATGAGGTCTAAGAGTCCAATTTGATTTAATAAATTTTATTTTAGACATATGTGTCTCATTCCCTATGTGTATCATGATTAAAAAAAACAAATCATTTTTTTATTATAATTCTTTTTGGATAAAGAAAATTAAATAAATTTTTATTAAAAAGTATATATATATATATATAATAATATTGCAATGATGCAATCAATTATTTTGAAGCAATTTATAAAAACAAAAATTACTTGCAAAATTTGATTGAAATATTTTTTTTTGTACAAGCACTTTTTCATATTTTTGTCGTTTCAAATATTTTTGACAACATGTTATTTTTGCAGCACAAATGACGATTCAATAATGGATTACAGAACAATTGGAAAATTATTTAGATGATTTATGAACATATGACATTAATATTATTGCTGTGTATTTTTCTATGAAGTTTTAACTTGTAGAGCACAACAAATCTTTGTGATGCCAATTGTTTTACTGAGCACAGTGTATGAAGTCATTTGACAATAGGGAGTTAATTTAATTTTCATGGTTATTTCTTAAAAATGGATTGTTATCAATATCATGAATTGGACTGAATATAACACTTTTGATTTTCTTTAGCCTGTTTTATTTGACATTTACATTTTTCATAAGAATCAGAAAGTAATTTGGCCATTTCTTTTTTAACACACTTATGTTCTCTATGTCAAGTTTTTTTTGCAGGTTTGGGATGATCGAATGATCATTGAAGAAAAGTAATTATGTGCACAATTGTTCTTCAAAAGACCGATTCCATGAGAAACATAAGAACAAGTCCATGTCCGTATCCACCAAAACCATTACCTTTCCTCCCTTTTGAATTATAAATCCAACCAAGCAATTCAAAGCAAGCCACAACAATTTTTCCTAGCAAGAGTCAACTGTTCATTTTCTTTTATTCACATACACTTTCCGCCTAACCCACAAATAAAAGAAAGAAGCTCACTCACATTCTTATTGCTTATTGTCATTATTATTTTCCATTGTCATCTTCCATTTTCATTTTTCCTTTCCTATCCTTTTTCATTTTGCAAATAAACCTTGCTTCAATGAAATTTATTTAGTCCATAGTCCTTTGAGTCTAAAATCCTTGCAAAAATACTTTGGGCTTGCATGCCTTAATGACAAGTCCTCATGCTGACAAACAATGGGAATACATCAATGTCCCTTGTTCATCGGATCTTCTAGGTACTCGACAACAACAAAATTATTCATACTTAGCAAGATGTGTTTGGGCATCTTGACTCTCATTGTCATCAATGGTGAGAGTTCTGGTGTTGACTACTGGCATCCATTAATGGCTACTAAGTCAACAATTTCCTGTTATGTTCGACATCAGAACATTTATTCACATAGCCAGAACTGTGCCAATGAGTTTTGAAGACATGAAGACTATCATTTTCAGCATTTTGGAGCAAATGTAGAAGATATGCAGCCACAAAACCAGATGGAAGCTGTGGAATCATAAAGCAGCTACAGAACCAGATAGCGGTTGTGGAATTAGACAACAACTATAAAATCAGATGACAATTGTAGAATCAAATAACAACTGCGAAATCAAATGGAAACAACAGAATCAACACTATTCCTCAACAGATTCATCAAGTTTTAATAAAAGCAAATAAAAAGTCATCTTGACTCTTTTCTCCATGACTTGTCCAACTACTTGAAAAAGATTATGATCCGAATTTTGTAGCCACCACACATGAAACTCATTCATTTCTAAAGGGTAAGTTAAGGTATGTCATTTTCTAACTTTTTACCATAAAATTCCTTGAAAAGCTAGAATGATAATTTTTGGAAAAAAAGGCATTTCTCTTCCTCATCTCATAAAATTTCCAATATCATCACTTGGGGGGGGGGGGGATACATTCATATTCATAATTTTCCATATTCATATCACATTCAAAATCCCACATATTTTTATTTTTTTTAATTGGGAGTTACTATTCACATTAAAAACAGAAAAATATAGATAAAAAAAGGCCATCAAGGCAGCTGTCTAAAGACTAGAAAAACACGAGATCAATCCCACACCCAGGGAAAAAGGAAATAGGGGAAGAGAAGCTGGGTGGGGAGACCAATAGAAAGGGAAGAATTCCAACTGTGAGCACGTAGGCTCGATGTAACAAAAACCCTGATGAGTAGGCCAAAACAAGATAGAAAGAAAATTACAAACCTGAAGGAGTTGGCATATCATCATCATCATTGAAAAAGTCATCAATAATGATCGGTCGTTCAAGTGTACCATTGGCTCCAGGGTGATATCCATGAAGTGACGAGCAACAGTTTTGGCTAGAATCTCTGCCCTAATAATACGGTGATAGGAGGGGTTCTCCCACTGGGTAGTTTGGCTGCAACGAATAGGAGGAGGGGGAGGATGCTTGCGACGAGGGGCCATGACAGGGTGATTAAGCTCAAAGGGAACGAGGGAAATTTGCAGACTAAGCGCCTGAATGGGAAGGCCGCATAACCTACGCCAAGAGGTTCTGTAGGAGAACAGGGTCGGGAAGAGGGAGGTTAGACAACAACGAAACTCAGCAGCGAATTGAGGAAAAAGACTTGGGTGGGGGGTATTTATGGATACATGCGAGCACGAGCTAACAGCAGGTGGGAAGTGAAGATGCATGCCGATAAACTTAATGAGATTAGGCGGAGAATAATTTTTGGGCAAGGGAATGGGCCAAGGAGATCTGATCAAAGATCGACCTATGCTCAGAGAACGTGATAAATCTTCAAATGAGTACTCTTTCATAATGGATAGGCTAATTGGGCGGCTGTGATATGACGCCTGCCTTGTGCAGGTCATTGATATTGATTATGGTACACACCTACTTGATTTCGAGTGATTCGAAAGAATTCCACTCCTGAGACACGAGTCGATCCTGGCTAGTTACCCCCTGGTTGGCCAGGTAGTCGGTCATGCTATTGGCCTTTCGTCTGACCGCTTGAAACAAAACTTGTTTTTCTTCTTTTATGTTATCGTTAATTCGTTGAAGAATACAATTGAGATGCCATCTAGCAGAGACTCTAGCCATGCTTCGGCCCTGCTGTAGTTTTTGGCAAGCTTGGGTAGCAACATTGGAGTCTCCCTTGACTAGAAGGGGCCAATAGTTGTTTTGCTTGGAAATGATAAGACCCCTTGCCAGCGCTTGGAGCTCAGCTACATTGTTGGTGGTATGGCCTAAATTACCATAGTAAATCCATAGGATGGATCCCATAGAATTGTGAAAAACAGCTCCAAAGTCTGCTAAGCCAAGGTTTTTTTTGGACACCCCATCATAATTCAACTTAAGGAAAGGTTGTTTAGGAGGATGCCAGATAGTCAAATACAAGGGATTGATAGAAACAAACTGGGAAGAAGAAGCATTGCCGGTGATGGGAAGATCAAGAAGATTAAGTATCTTGCATTCAACTGCGATTGGAGGGTTGGGGGAGTCCAGAAGCTTAGTAATGGAAGTAGATTCTTGCATTGTTGTCTTGATTTTGAGAATGATCTGCTCCTCCTTGGAGGCTACATTCATGAAAGTTCGAGAATTTGCTCCTTCTAGAGAGCCCAAAAAATAACACCCGGAAGAAGGTTCCAGTCCAGATTGATAAGAGGTTGGATAGAGAAGGTTGGGCACCAATTTTCTAGGGTGTTTTGAATGGAATCAAGGGAGTGGTTAGAGGTCTCAAAGACTAACAGGAACCAGGACCAAATGTTGGAAGCAAAAGGGCAGGTGTTGAGGAGGTGGTTGGTCATTTCAGAGTCAGAGAGGCAATGACTACAAAAAGAGGGGCCATTGAAACCATTCTTTTGAAGATTGTCCCAAGTTATAAGTTTCCTATGCGTGATCAGCCAAAGAAAGAGATTGACCTTTGGCTAGTGCTTCCTACTCCATTGTTTTATCCATTTGTTGTCCGCTTGAGTAGAGGTCAGATTTTTCAAAAGGTTGTAAGCTTCTTTGATGTTGAAAGTTCCTTCCGGTTTGGATCCCCATCTCAGAATGTCTAGACCGTCCATCCTTTGAATCTACCTGTTGATGAGCTCCTTATTAAGGGAGTTTATAGGCTGATGGAGATGGATTGGAAGATAGTCTGTGAGGTTCTTCCAGTCCCTCCAATCAGAAGTTTTAGTATTTTTCCAATAATCTTTTAATTTTCTTTTATTTTTCTCATCCAGGTATTCTTTAACAGGCCTGTAAATCTCTTTACCCAGGCTAGGGAATTTCTACCACGCATCCTCCCAGAATAAAGCATGTTGACCATTGCCAATCTCTTAGAAATTGTGCTTTTGAATCAGTGATCGGTTTTCCGAGGCCTTATTCCACATTGGAGACCCTTTAAGATTCCCTGAGAGCCATAAGAGAGAGGCCCAAGGTGTCATGGGGGCATATTTGGCCTTCCATAGCATGGCCCAATTGGTGGTAGGATTTGTAAGTCGTCGCTACCAAGTCTTAGCACCCATGGCCCTACCAAGGAGATCAGGGTCTCTAAGGCCAAGACCACCACCATGCTTGGGATAGCACACTTTGTCCTAGACCACCAGAGCCCACTTGCCATTGATGGCTTTGCCTTTCCAAAGGAAGTCCCTTTGGATGGTTCTAATCTGGCTTGAGATAGACCTTGGAGCCACAATAGCTGAGAAAAGGTAAAGGGGCATGGCTTGAAGGATAGAACAGACAAGGATTAATCTTCCCACCAGATTGAGTGCCCTAAAAGTCCAATTAGAAATTTTCTTCTTGAGCTTGAAGATAAGAAGTTCCTAGTTCAAATAAGCAAGATGTTTATCAGTGAAGGGAACATCTAGATATATAAAAGGAACATCCAAATATTTGGGGTGTTGACGAAGAAGATTTTTGATTTAGTCTTATTCACATCCCGACCAGAGGCAAGGGAGAAGTCGTTTAGGATTATTTTGAAATCAAGGGCTTCCTTAACCAAGGGGCATCCCATGAGGAGGGTATCATCCAAGAATTGTTGGTGGGTTGAGGGGGGAGTCGGGGATATAGCTAGAGACCTGAGATGAGACTGCTTGCCAAGGCTGCCAAAATAGATCTGCCTAACCCCTCCACCAAAATAATAAAGAGGAAAGGAGAAAGAGGATCACCTTGTCTGATGCCTCTCGAGGGATTGATGATCAAGGTGGGAGATCCATTAGGTAGGACTGAGAAGAAGGCATCGAAAACTAGGGCCATGATCCAAGTGATAATCTCTTTGTTGAAACCAAAAGCAGCTAGCATGTGTCATATATAGTTCCAGTTGATCTTGTCAAAGGATTTAGACATATCTAGCTAGATCAACATCCATGGTTTTCCTTGGTCTTTCAACGTGTGAATGGTTTCCTGGGATAGAATGATGCTGTCCATGATTTGCCTACCTTCCACATACCCTGTTTGGTTTGCAGAAATTAGGAGTGGCAAAATAGGCTTTAAACGATTGGCCAAAATTTTAGATATGATCTTGTAGATGACATTGTAGAGGGCAATGGGTCGAAATTGATCTGGGGAGTCTGCCCTTTCTGATTTGGGAATGACAGAAAGGAAAGTGGCGTTGAGAGAGGGAAATATAGATTTCTTCATTGATTCCTCCACCAGGTCATATACTGAGGCCTTGATTGTGTTCCAACATGATTTGTAGAAATCTATGGTGAAGTCATTAGGTCCTGGGGCTTTTCCATTTGGCGTTGTTTGAACTGCTTCTTCCAACTCCTCCATGGTTATCTTTTTTAACAACATCTGATTGTGTTCTTTGGTTAAGATAGATGGGATTTGATTGGTGATTTTACTTATGTGATCCTCATTGTGGTGGTTGCTTTCAGTTAGGATGCTTGAGAAATGCCGATGGAGTTCTTCCTCAATCTACTGATGAGTATCAAGCATCTACCCCTGCTCATTCTTGAGATTGAGGATCCTATTAACTTTCCGGTGTTGGATCATAGATTTTTGGAAGAAAGAAGTATTTCTCTCCCCCTCTTTGAGCCATTGGATCCTAGATTTCTGTCGCCAAAGGATCTCTTCCTGAGTTGCTCTTATCTCCCAATCTTTCTGAAGTTCCATTTTTGTTTGCTTTGTTTCCTCTGTTAGCCCGTTCTGGATGATTGTTTGTTGAAGAGATTTCATTTTTGACTCTATAATATTTTTCTCCGAAGTAATATCTTCGAAGGTTTCTTGGTTCCATTTTTTTAATTCTTGCTTGATGAACTTAAGTTTTTGATGGAATCCTTTCATCTTGCTACCTTGAGGGGGAAAATATTTGGTCCACCATTCTTTGATTTTGTCTTGGAAATCTGGGAGGGAAATCCAGGAAGCTTCAAGCCTGAAGGGGGCATTTTTTGGTTTTAAAGAGATCTGGAAGGTAAGGACAATCGACCAATGATCAGACCCTGCTTGTGGAGCAATGATGGTCTCCGTTTCTAGAGATGAAAGGAAAAGGTATTCAGAGAGAAGAAACTGATCCAGTCTAGAAGCAATTTGATGCTCTCCCCCGCTCCTATTGTTTCAAGTGTGGATGCCATTTTTGGTAGGGGTATCTATGAAGTTCAGATTGTTAATCATACCTTGGAAAGCTTGGGAGTCTGAATGAAGAAGACGGAGACCTCCCCTTTTCTCATCTAGATTTAGGATCATGTTGAAGTCTCCTGCCAGAATCTGGAACTTATGATCAATAGGCTGGAGATAGATTTTTAGATGATTGAGCTAGGCCAGCCTTTCTTTGACCGAATGAGGCCCATAAAAATTTGTAATACATATTTTCTCTTTGGTGCCTATGACCTAAAGGATGGTTGTTAGGGAATGCGTTGAAGCAAATGGGTCAATCAAATGAAACCTGGAGTCTTTCTAGAAAGTGGCTATGCCTCCAGCCATGCCTTGAGAAAATATGGCTAAATGGTTGTAATGTTTTCTAAAACAGGTCTGCTGTATGTTCATCATTTCATATAGGCCACTTTTTGTTTCTTACGAGAGAAGAATGTTTGCTTTTCCTGAGATTAATTTGGATTTAAGAATCCTTTTTTTTTTGAAGGGCTATTGAGTCCTCTTATATTCCAAGATGTGCAATTCATGATAAAATGTTGGGGGTGAGAGATAGAACCTTTACCTTGCCATATGTTGACCTTCCGTTTTCTAGCCTCTTCTTTTAGGAAAATTTACCTTTGGTGATTTGATTATTGGCCTTGAGATTTTCTTTGATGCTGCCAACTAGTTTCTTCTCCCCCTTGGTTTGATGCTCTCTTTGTTTTTGGAAGTTCTGTTGCAGGATGTATGCTTCTTCTATACGTTTGAGGTGGTATTCTAGAATACCCTCGAATCCTTTTGAGGTCCATTCCTTTGAAAGTTTCTGCAGATCCATTCACACCAAAATTTCCTCTATTGCTTTTTCCTCTAAGGTGGGAAGCTCCTGTGTGTAGACCATTTCCATTTCTTCCTGAGTTTCATGTTTAGTTGTGGTTGGATTTGTGGTGTTTTCCATTTCTATATCCATTTCCTTGTGCTGATCTAGAATTTGTTCTATGTAGTTGCTCGCTTGGCCTTTCTCCGTTGTTATTTATGAGAGGATTTCGTATCTGTTGTGTGCCACCTGTCTGGGGGCCTCCTTTCCCATAGTGTTCTTTATAGCTTGCTTGTTTTTATGAGTAACTTTGATAAATCCCTGTTCACCTTTAGCCCTAGTTGGGTCGTCTTTTGGAGGTGGTTTATTCTGTGGGAAATCATGGAAAATATGACCGTGCTCATGGAATTTCCAACATTTGAATGGGATACATTCATAATCCACTAGTTGGGTCCATATTTCATCCCTGAATTTCAGGCTGATAGCTTCGGGCAAATCTCTTGAAACATCCATATAGGCACATATGTGAGCATATGAGATGTAGCGTCCATTTCTTGTGCCTTCTGACATTTTGATGTATTCTCCCAATCCGTTTCCAATGGCTTGAAGCACCGAAGGTGCCTAGTACTCCATAGGGAGAGAATATAGTTGGATCCATACTAGGACCCTAGTGAAGTTTTCTTGTTCCAGCATGAAGTTCTCCTTCCATAATCTCATGTATAGACCAGCAGAGTTGAAAAAATATGGCCCTCCTTCGAAGATATGATCCTTGTCCTCTAGAAGAGGGAAAATAACTATAAAGAAACCCTTCAATCCAAGCTACAGTTCTATTGCCCCTTTAGGATTCCATTTGGTCTGTATCCATCCTTTTAGAGCTCTTCCAGAGTGCTAGATTCCCATAAACTTACATGTAACCACATGTTCCCTCATGTAATCTCTGTACACTTCTATGTCAGGTTCTTGTATGATTATTTCTATAATTTTTGCTGCCTTTGGATGGTAGGCCCTTGCTGATTGAAACTTATCCTGAGCCATATTTGTGGCACCCGATTTAGGGTTGTCAGGGTTTTGTGATGGGGTTGAAGCGCAAGTAGTAACCCCTAACTTCTCTATGCCCCCAGTGTCAGATCCTTCTTGTTGAGGGGCTGTGACAGTTTTTTCATTTTCATGATGAGGGGAGCGAGGGTGGAGTTCCTGATCTGAACAAGGAACGACCGATGAAGAGGTAAGACGAGTGAAAAAGGAAGTGCTAGGTGCGTGAGAGGAGCCCACTACTTGCTATTTGAAGGAAGGACCCACTTGAAAGACCGTTTGCTCCATGACAGGCCCACTCAACAAGCATCTTGGGGAGCATGGTGGGAAGCCAACTGCAAGGGCAGAGCCCGTAGAAGCCCACAACATAACCAGAGGATCTCAAAATTAGGTCATGCTCTAGAGTTGCAGAGCCCTTGAGTCATCGAGTTTTTGTAAAAGTCTCTTTCATATTGTTTGTTACATTTGAAAAAAAAAAAAAAAAACCCACATACTTTCAAAAGACATTAACTATTACATTATTGTTATGAGCATGCAAAGGCATGTCAAAAGTACTAAAAGAAAGGTAATTGGATACAAACACAATCATGGTTGTCACACAAGAACCAACTATGATGCAATCCCATAAAGATATACTTTGCAACAATAATAAAATTATCATTATGCAAAGTTCAAAGATAAAAAATGAATGCAACAACAAAATATGGTTGTAAACCAACCATGTTGCAATTCAACTAAAATATTTTGCAGAAGTATGAAGTTATAAAATGATATCATGCAAAGTTAAGCCAAAGCTCAAGGATAAAAAAGAATTAATGTAATAGATTGCATGAGGACATGCAATAACTTTAGTTGGGGGGTATGTTGGGCCTTGAAATTGTCATTCACTTCCATTACATTTTCACTTATATTTCCATATTGTCACTTTCACTCCACCTCTATTTCATTATATTTACCTCAATTTCATTACATTTACCTTATCATTATTATTATTATCACATTTATGTTTTTCCAAAATTTATTAATTCTTAGCATTTTAAAGTGAATTTATGGTATAATGTGCATATGCTTATACCTAACAAGTGGCATGAGATTTTTGACATGTGTACGTCAAAATGAAGCTTCTAAAAGACCCTTATGTGGCCTCCCAAAACCAAATTTGAATTTGTGTGGAGAAGATCATGGGATCATGAGAATATGTGTCTCATTTCCTATTTGTATTGAAACTCTAAGAAGACATGTGTCTTATCATTTCCTATTTTGATTGTAACTCTAGAGATATGGGTAGAGATTCATGGACTGTCATTAATGAGATAGCTTCTCATCTTTTTGTATAAATAGGGGAAGCTTTCTCCTATCATTTTCATGTGTAAAATTGGAGTTATGCTCAAGCTTTGAATACAAAATTAGATTGTAGCACCTTACTCATGAATGTTCCTTCAATTTGACTTTGTTTTGATTACATATGGAGCATCTTGATTTACCATCTCTCACACTTTTAGATCAACAACCTAAAATGTGTGAGATTTAATTACTTTTATAGATTAAAGTTCATTTGCTTTCTTAGTATTATTTTTAGAATGACTGTGTAAATTTTTTCTTTTCTAAAAAAAATTAAATAAGAAAGATTTATGTATTTTCCAATTGGATTAAGTTTAAGGCAAGAGCTCATAGTTATTTAGTTTCCTTTCATGTTATGTTATTTAATTTCTTAGATCAAACTATTAATTCATTGTATAATTGAATAAAATATTAGGCCAAGAAGGTGACTTCAAATTGGGTGATTGAATGTTTGACCTATGCAATCATTGAGCTTTACTTTTTCGTGCTTTTATATTTGCTTTTAAGATCCTCATTTAATTGCATTAACTGATATTCCTAAAGATCATTCCAAGAAATTGATTTAATCATATTTCAAGATTGAGTGGTTGAATATCTAATAAATGCAATTATTGAGTTATTTTCTGCACACTTTACTTGCTTTTCCAGGACATTAGAAGTTAAAGTATAAATAGTTGCTTATACATCATCTCTAGAAGATAACACTTCATAATTGAATGCTAGAGTAACTAAGTATACATTAGTTGTTTTTTATTTCACAGGTTAGTTGAATTTCATTTTCATTATTTGATTTCATAGATTAGATGAATTGGTTTTCGTTATTTTGTAGTTAGATTGATCTAAGCTGAAAGAAAAATTTCTAGCACATACAGTGCATGCATGCTTCACAAGTTTACGAAACCCTCGGGTTGACAAATTAAATGACAACAAATCACTTTTCCCCAACAGCGGGACTTAACGGCATTACCTCACCCCATGTGTCAACAAGATCCAGAGAAGGAATGACCCAAGGATCAGACTTGATCGAAATCATGTTAATAGAGGCAACATGGGGAGATGGGAGTGGAAGGATACCCATCAGAGCAAGATCTTTAAAGATTCCTGCCCCCACACTCTCATAAGGAGCATTGGTGTGCTTGACTTACGGAACATTGCCATCGGAGGAGGAAGAGGAAAAAAATGACAGTTGGTCAACTGTGTCTATTTTCCCTTGATGGGGAAAATGAATCAAGAGGAACAAGGAGGAGGCTACAACATGCATGGCATGGGTCCAACTCTGTCTGAGTAGAAGATTATAATTGAGATTAGTGTCAACAATATCTACCTCGACGTGCACTATCTTGTCTTCCAAAGTAATGGAAAGGTTGGGTAAGGCAGTGCATGGTCGTGAATCACGCCCGTCAAAAGCTTCCAAAGTGTTAGGGGACTGGTTCAAAGTAGGAGAACCAACTGCCTTCCAACAAGCAACGAACATGATGCAGGTGGAAGCACCTTCATCAATCACGGTTCTGTGAATGTTTTTCTCATTGATGGTGACTTGAATGAGAAAGGAAATTTGATGAGGTAGACGCAGAATGTGGTTTTCTAGATCAAAACATATAAGATTGGAATCAGTGGGATCAATACCTCCAATAGCCTACAGTAATGATTTCCATTGAGATGAACAAATTTGAAGTACCTCGAGGGTAGACATATTCAATGGTGCCTGAGCCAAATCCTCAATAATATTATAGTGCTAAGTGGCATGAGCATTGGGATTGTACGGGGACTTTTGCAGCACACCTCGAGAAGGTGGTCGAACGATGAAATCAGGGTTAGGTCACTCTATATGAACAGGACCAGAACTTGATAGGGTAGAAGAAGAAGGGGAAACTTCTTTTTCTTTCCATGTTGCCAGGGGAGTTTGATAATCTTTTGATCTAGTAGCCACATTAATGGGTGTACTCATAATAAACACATGTGAACTTGAGGAAGCAGATGATTGAGGCTGGTCTACCATTTAGGTCTGCTAGGATGGAAATGGCTCTTTTAGGACATATGGGGTCCCTTTGAGCAAACAACTAACTTCAGATCATCTGAGACAATCCTTAGTATAATGATCCTCCTATCTAATGTGGCACAGATACTTAGGATTTTGCTAGGAATTATCACCAGTAGACAACTTAGGAGGACCCTATTTTGGGGCATCGGCTTTAGTTTTTCCTTTACCTTTCTTCTTACCTTTCGAGGATTTTTCCATTGTGGTAGACTCAACATTGTGGACCTCTGAGGTTTTACCAGGGCCAGGTGGATTTTGAGAGGGTTATTGGAAGTGTTTGAGGCTAACTTCTATTTGGAAGAAAATTTTGCAGGGGCCTATGATATTGAACTAATTACTCCATCAACAGGAGGTGTAGCCTCTAACTTTGATGTCATTGGATTAGATGATGGCCTTGGAGCATCAGGTAATAACTCATACAAAGTGCCATACCGAGAGTAAATGAGATCTAAGTACTGGGCATGAGCAATGGCTTGCTCCTTTGTGACGTAGCCACCCATAGCGATATCATGAGCAATTGGAGTGACGAATGATTTGGTAAAACATTCGGTCAGTAATTGATCAGCAATCCCGAATTTGATCAGGCGACACCTACATCTCCATTCATGAATGTGATCGGAGATGTCGGTTGTAGTATTTTGCTTGAGTGATGTAAGCAAATAGGTGTTGGGTACATAGCGAATTGGCAATTGGAAGTGTGTTAGGAAAGCCATGTCTAAAGAGTTGAAGTCATAATAAGTACTTCGAGGAAGCTTGATGTACCACTTGGCTATAGTGCCTATGAGGGTTCATTGGAAAAGACAGAGACAAATAGAATCGTCAAAGTAAGAATTCGAAGAGCACGAGAGGTGATACGTCATCACATGGGCTTGAGGATCTTCCTTTTCTTTCCCATTGAAATTTGGACAATCGCTCGCCATCTTAGATGGGACCGAAGGCTAGTAGGGCAAATGAATAATTGGATCATTCGTGAGTTGAGACACATATGGCAACTCTAGTGTAGCCAAGAATGGTAATTGAGTATTGAAAGACATTGGAGGTCGATAAGTGGGTCCAACTAGAGGAGCCCATCACTGCTAGTAAGGATTTTGTCCCCATAGTGGAGGGTTTTGTCCATAGGGCATTTGATTTGCCCCCCATTGTAGGTTACCTTGCTCATAGGGAGGATTTTGACTTGGAAAGCCTTGAAATTGTCCAATGATAGGTTGTTGATAAGCAACATATGGGTTAAAAGGTTGTTGAGCCTGTTGACCCTGGACATATGGGTTTTGCACCTACTGTCCATGAGCATATGGGTTTTGAACCTATTGGCCCTCAACATGAGGATTTTGGACCTCCTGTCCTTGGGCAAGAGGATTTTGAACCTGTTGCCCTTAGACATGAGGATTTGGGCCTTGCTGCTGCAGGACTTGACCCTGACCTTGCCCTTGCAAAGTTTCACCCTTTTGATATGTATATAAGGGTTGCTATTTCCCAGGTTGTTATTGCTACTACAAGGGTTGACATTGTGGTTGTAAAAGATGTCCTTGTAGCTAGAAAGGTTGGCCTTATGAATACATAGGTTGGGAGGTTTGCTGAACATACTGCATTTGCAGTTGCATGGTTTGCTACAATTGCTACGAGGGTTACCCCTGTGGCTGTTGCAGTGGTCCCTGCTACTACATCATCAAACCTTGTTGTTGCATGTATGGCCCTTGTTGCAATGAAGATTGTTCTTGTTTTTGCAGAGTTTATCCTTATAGCTACAAGGGTACTTGGATAGTTCCCAGATTGAAACCTTGAAAATTTCAAAACTGTATCTAGCCATAGCCACTGGGAATGATGGTCGAACCAGGCTAAATGTATTGCCCAGGATGAAGGATGTAAGGTGGATATACCTTTCCTTGGGAACCATATGGAACATAAGGGGTTTGGTATTGAACCTAAGCCTCATAAGGCTGTTGATACTGGAAATTGCTTGACCCAGATGGACCAACAAGATTTTTGACTTGTTGGTACTAGACATTGCTTAATCTAGTAGGACCCGCATGGTTTTGAATAACACTAGAAGAAGGCTGGTTCACCCCAACTATGTGAGCATGTGATCTACTCACATTAGTTGTGCCCGGCGACATAGAGACATTTAGATTCTGCCCTCTAGGTGGTGGCACAACTTGTGCACTTACTGGAGGGACCAAAGGACTAACAGAGGTAGGACTCGAGACCATCAGTTGCATCGAATGGGTGACTTGGACTGATGAGACAAGAGGGTTCAGAATGGTGGGATGCACCAGGACTGAAGTAACTACAGAAATTAGCGTCTGTTGGGGGGTTGGATTCAGAATGAATGGACCCGTGGTAGGCATCACGCCAGCGCCCAAAAAATATTATGATAATGCGAAGAGGAACTAGGTGTACTTGAGACCAATTGTGCTAAAGTCACATAATTAGGAGTTAAGTTATGATAAACACTAATGGGCTTCTTGTATAGGGGAAACCTTATAGAGGAAACTGATCTTCTTCCTATTTGACAGTGTGTGGAGTGGAAACCTCTGAGTGACTTAGAGAGGAGACTGGACATTCGCCTTCAAGTTCCATGGGTGGAAACAAGCGACGGTGAAAGACCAAAGATGTTCATGGGGATAATTCCAAAGGAATACCCGATTGACTGTACGAACTATACAGATGTTGTGGTGAGATCACAATAGGGTTGAACAAAGGATTTATAGGATAAACAACCAATCCAAGCTTACTGTCAGGGGTAAGCTAACTACGGGAGTCTAGATAGGATTATTCGGAGATTCTGGGCTAATATCAGAAAGTGACCCAGTATCTGAGGGAGGTGGGGGATAAGATGACAAAGGTTGAATGCTTATAACAATTCCAAGTTCAACACCTTGGTCCTCAGGTGACTGCGTAATTTAGGAAATGGCTCCTCAGACAATATTTCAGATGAAGGAGAGGAAGAGGAAATATGTGAACTAGATGGTTCAACCACAATGGATTTGTCTCAAATAAGAGGAGCAGAGAGATAAATTCCAAGGCTTTAAATGTAATTTAAAAGGAATACTCATGATTTGGTCTAGAAAAGACTAACAGGGATGTTATGAGACCGTGGGCAACAATTTTTTAAGACGCATAAACAAACTGGTGCTCTTTCATGTTTTAAGAGTTGAGAAAGAAGCAAAGGTGACTCTATCACTTTCGATTTGAAGCAAGCTCAAAAGGACAAGTGCTCAGATGATTTTTTAAGCTTAAAGAGTCAAAAAGATCAAATGACTACTCAGAATGATCTAGGTAAAAAGGATTATTAGGTAATCGTGAACTGCAGAATACCTCCCAGTGAAATGAGAAGTACGGGCAAGTGAGCTCCCCGAATGTTGTGTTCGGTGTATCACATTTACAAGGTAGCTGACTCGACTTCCTATGGATAAAGGATTGAAGCCTAGTGGGGTCTCCTTTTATACACTCAATGGCACGGGGAGCACAAATTTGTACTAGTTCTGTCTAGTGCCAAAGCGAGCGACAGATGCTAGGTTTAAAGATGTCAGAAAACCTCTCTAGCCTAGACCTTCTAGATGTGATCGTTAGTTTTCAAATGTGCCTTAGGTTAGTTGAGTTCATGTTAAAGTTTATCTTGAATTATGTCTCAGTTTCCGAGCCTTAGCGATGTGACTCGAAAAACTCTTGTATGCAGCTAAATGAGACAAGACTCTTTCAATTCGATGAATTGTTTACACTAGAGAGGGTAGAAAACACAATCAAATGCAAACAACCAAGCAACTGAAAGAAAAATGTTTTTTTCACTACTTTACTTTTTGAAAACAAAATAATGAAAAAAACGCTTCCCTATTCTTATTTTCCTAACAAGCGCACTTCAAGCAGTTCTTCCAAAGGTAAATAGAATTCTTTTTCTTTTCAAATGCCAATGCAACTCTAGTCTTCAATGATGCTAACTAACATAACATATTGATGCAACAAACTAGATTTGTGTACTTTTCATGAAGTGACAAAAAATGATTTTTTTGCAAAACACTTCAATGAAATTTGTTTCGAGACAATTAATCCTAAAATAGAAGAAAATACACAAAAATAAATTCTTCCAAACCAATGACTCAATAACTCTACCAAAAACAAGACAAACAATGTGATGTATGCAGGAAAAGAGACTTTTGAACAATTAAAAAAAACTCTTCAAACTTGAATTATGGAGATCAAAGGAATAAGAGGACTACAAACGAAATGAAAGGAGTAAATTTACCAACAACTTGACACACTGAGTTCACAATCAGTGGGATGGATGACAAGCTATATTTCCTAGAGCCACTAACCATCTAAAGACTCAATAAATCAAGCAAAATAAGGCAAACCAACAAGTACATAAACCAAGCCAAATCAAGCTTTCCAGTGAGGAAGAAATAGCCTAAAACAAACTAAGAGGCAAAAATCAAGAGAGAAAGATACATTGGTTGAGATATGGGGAAAACCCTAATCTCCACCTATAAGCATCAATATGAATGCCTAATTGACAACAAGCACCAGAGGGGGGGCCGGTCAATGATTCAAAGGAAAAAAATAAAAATTTCATCAGGTAAAAACCATGCTTGCTACTATAAATTTCAGACTCAGAGCAATAAACCAGGCAAAGCAGAGAATACTAGAGGGAAATGATGATACTAGAAAAGTTCACACAAAACCATGAAATTACAATCAATCAAATAGAAGGATTGAATCCCCAGCAGAGTCACCAATTTGTGATGCAGGTAAATTCTAAGTGCAGACACAAGCAATTCCTCTAGCCTGAGAGAGTGGGTCTAGTTACAAATAGACAATCTATGGAATATTTCCTTAGGCTAAAATCTATTAAGAGGGCCTACGTCTTAGAACTCTATCTACTTGGTGATGATCCTGCTTCCTCACTATAGTATCTTTTGTTTCATTCCTTTGCACACCTGAAACAAGCAAATAACAACAAACAACAAACGTAACAGCATACAATATTGTATTCATCTACTTAACAAGTCAAGAAACATTAAGCCATAAACATGTGAGATGACATTTCATGTAGGAAATCAATTGATAGTTGCATCTATATTAGTTCAAGAAGAGATTACAACCGATGCCTTGACGTTGCTATTCTCTTACGATATATCTAGGTTCTCACACTCCTACTAGAATCTCATGGATAGCCTCAATAATGATAGTCTCAAGGCTCTTCCCTCTAGTCTTCCCACCAAACCAAACTCACAATTCTCCCTTAAACATAAACCAGAAAACTATAAACTATGGGTAGCTTGCTGACTACTCCAAACCTTAGGCAAAACTTAATTAAGACTAAAATCTAACTTGTGCTTGGGAAAAAGAGAGGTTTATATAACTGGGATGGAGGGGATATGGTTCTCTTCTCATGGGAGAAGGCCTTATCTATTGGATTAGTTCCATCCTAATAAGGGAAAGGAGCCCAAATTGACCTTCTCGACTCCATTCAGCCTAACCATTTACTAGAATTCTGTTACAAAGCTTCTAGAGATGGAAGCTTCGACTCCATATTTAAAAAAATTTCCAAAAGAGGATTGACGTGACTGAGAAAGGGCTTAGTTTATCCGATCAGCGCTAGGGATAGTTGTAAACTCTGCATATTAGTGTAATGAGAACACAGGTCATTAGCGTCTGTCTTATAAACTGGGATAAATAGAAGATTTTTGGGAAATGATGCAAAAGGGAGTTGTTCTCCACATGAAGAGGGACACAATGGGAGTTTCTTCATGATAGGAAAGCATGTCGGGTGCATTGTAGAGGTCCTCCAAGATCATGGACAGGGAGTACAGGGACAGTGAAAAAATGTTGTGTAACAACAGGGAAAGGGTTTTTTAGGATTGTGGGGGTCTAGTTGGTGTCCTTTTGAGCAAGGAAATTTGTGCGTTCGTGGAGACGTGGACAACAATGTGTCATATGGTCTTCCACACAAGGGAACTTGACATCTTTGTCCTTTCCACTATCAAGATCCGCAACAAATTTCTACTTTGGGTTAGACTGCTTCGCTGACTGCTCTTCAGAAGGAGTGGTCTTTTTCTTGTTCTTGCCGTCGGGGTTTTGTGTAGACTGCACATATTTTATCACTGTGGTAGAAAGAGTAGTCGATTCGGTAGTGGGGTCAATTGACAATTGGGAAATGTGATTGCTAAGTTGTTTATACAACACCCTTGGAGGCAGTACCAATAATACCATCAACGTGTGCACCGGGTTGCTAAGTAGCAAGAGCATTGGAGTTTCTAGGGGTGTTGGGAATGACATTGTATACTATGCTAGACTATGAATAAATTAAATTGAAGTGCTGGGCAAGGTGAATGGATTGGTCTTTCATGACTACCACCTAAGGAAACATCCTTAGAAATTTGAGGGAGCAGAGATTTGCAGAACTAATTCGCTAATAGATAATCTAGGAGTGGAGCTTTGACTAGCCTCCGCCTACATCTCCATTCATGGATGTGATCAAAGATGTGGGTGGCAGTGTCTTGACGTAAAGAAGTAAGGAGTTCTATCCCATTTTCATAGTAGATAGGTAGCTGAAAGTGTCCTTAAAATTTCATCAGTAAAGCACCAAAGGTATTGACTGACGCGCATGGTAACTCAATACACCACTTGACTGCATTGCTATTAAGGGTGTGGGGAAAGATCTGAAGCCTGATAATATCATCCACCATGGATTTAGAAATGCACCATAAGTGATAGGTGGTGATATGTGTACCAAGATCCTCCCATTATTTCCCTTCAAACTTTGGGATGTCTGTGGGAATTTTGTGCAATATTGGAGGCCAAAGTACGTTGTGATAGATGGGGTCATTGATGAGTTTGTACAAATCAGGGATGTCAAGTGTTGAGAAAGAAAGGCAAGGTATTTGATGCCCCTGATTTGAACCAAGGTGATGAAAAATGACTTGAGGATCCTTGCGGCCGTCCCATCATATTTTTCCCAACATTATACATAGGATGCATAGAATAATAATTTCCTTGGGGAAATTTCGTATATTCTGGATGCCCATAGGGGTTGTTAGGCTGGGAGATATAAGTTCCCACAGGATAAGGAGTGCCCCCTTGACTCATTTGAGGTTAAGAGTGGAGTGCTAAGATGGATTGAGCTAGACCTTTTTGAGGGATCTCGCTAGCCACGTAATTAGCCATAGGCCCTTGACTAAAATAAGGAGGATTCATGTCAATCAATGACTATCCTTGTTTTCCTATAAATGGAGGGGGAACAATAATGTTCCCAGCTGGTATATGCATATTGGGAATGTTTCCCCTAGGAATTTGAACTTGGGGGTTGGAACTAACCAATGGATTCCAACCAAAAGGGTTGCTTAAGGGACCCATGATAACCGCACTATATGGAGTTCTATAGGGAGCACTATATGTAGTGCTTGTCGATGGTCCAAGAGCTGACACAAAAGGGCTAGAAACTGGTATGTATTGGGTTCCAATAGTGTTGGGTGTCACTATAGTGTTAAGACCTGACACAATTGGGATAGCGGGGTTTTCCATCAGAGGTGTGGTACTGACTGTCGACTGGGGAAGTGGAGGTGGACCAAAAGTGTCCACAAAATCCCATGAACTGTTAGTTGTTGATGGGATGGTACATATAGGTTCAGTGGGAGACATGGGACGTACAGGTGCAAATACAATCAATAGTGGTCCCAATGGATTTGTGATTGGAGGATTATATGGACGAATGAAACCTTTAGTAAAGAAATATTTTTGTAAAATTGAGTCATGGGATGTCTAGACTGATTCAATGTGAGATCTTGGAGGCTGATTACCTGAAGATGGGTAATATGGCTCACTGGGGCTCAGTGGATCCTCCATAGTTAGTGGTGGAGGACCTAGTAGCCATATAGATTGACAATGAGGGCCTTATGTAGCCACAGTGAGTGATAAATTTTATCAATACATTTGATAGTGATATTTATTAAAGCCTCGGTGATAAAAAAAGAACTAGCACCTAAAAACAAAAAATACTCTAAAGAAATCAATCAACAAGTAGAGGGTATGACCCTGTCTGATAACCACCATTTTCTGGAGATGAAACCCAGTATCACAGTGGATAAAAGAGAGAGTTGGCCAAATGTACAGTTACAATTACTCTTGAGCTTCACCCAAACCTCATATTAAGGGGAAAAGTACTCTTGTGAAGACGAGCACCCTCCCAAAAACTGAAGACAGAGTAGGTTCATCTATTTAGCTCCCTGGGTAGCCTGCCCCAGTCACCTTGTGTTCCTCCCTAAAAAGTATGGAAACTATTGTCATTATGACACAGGTTTGGCACAGGTTTGGCTCGATGACATAAGTGTTGTCCTTGATGGCAAATCACTCAAATAGTAGATCACAAGTTTAGGCTCTCAATATAGTAGAAAATGAGATACCCATAGGTTCCTGTTCACAAAGCTGCGGTCATCGGCAGGTTCCACAGGTGTGCCATTCAAAAGGTGGGGACATGTTCGTAGGTGTACCGAACAAAAGGTGTAGACGTAAAGTACACGCACTTTCATGCAGAGAAAAACACATGCATGTGGGAAATCTTATGGTTGGTCCATGGTATTTAGTCCGACATTTTTTGATCCTATGGTTTTGGTCCGTGTTTTTGCATCTAAAGTATTGAACCCAGGTTTTGGGTCCCTAGTATTGGATCTCTATGGTTTTGGACCATGGTTTGAGAAAGGCCTAGACTATAAAAAGGAAAGGAGATCATTTGGTTGAGTATAGAGGTGTTGAATATCTTAATAAAAGCAAGATCTGAAATACTGGTGATCGGTTGGTGAGTTATAGTTGGACCTGAATCAAGGAGAAACCTGAGCATTACAAGACAGATCTTTTGATGGGTCGAGATCTCTTTGGCGCATGATCAGATCTGTAAATGTGATAGTCTGGGGTATAATTGAAGTCTGATAATTTATCTATACCCGGAGGTCTGTAGGCTAGACACAACGCGGGTGCAACAGTCTGCAGGCTAGACACAGCGTAGATGTGGAGGTACGCAGGCTTGACATAGCACATGTGTGGCAGTCCACAGACTCAAAACATTGTAGGTACGGAGGTCTGTAGGTTTGACACATCACAGGTTCGTAGACCCGCAGGCTCGACACAGCGGAGGTGCGGATATCCGCAGGTTTCTATTGGTGAAGTTGCAGAATTTTCTTAAAATATGTTTTAGCTGCTTTTGTCTATTACTGCAGTGTTCAGGGTTCTAAGTTAGTGTCTGGTTGCTATGTGTTGAGAAATTATTGATTCAGTATTTATACAAGGAATTTGGTTGATTGCAGATCTATTTGATGTTTGATTGATTCTCATGGATGTGGAAAAAATAGATGAAATAAAGAAATAAGAAAACAATAACCCTTGCCAAGATTCGGAAACTGAATTTTAACTGAACTAAATGGTTATGATTCTCCGCACTGATTTTATTCATGTGTATTACATTAATTTTATATCATGCCTATCTATCGTTACATAACTGAATAGATGCAACCGCCTAATTACAATTCAGTTAAAAAAAACCTAACTAATTTGTTGTCAATACTAACAAACTCCACCTTGACAACAATTTCCTAATCTCTTGCCCATGCCCATTCATCATCTTTTCTGCAAGCCAAGAGAAGCTAAACACCACTGCAGCTTCTCTACTGTTACTGGCTTTGTGAATATGTCTGCACAATTATCTCGTGTATGGACCTTTTTAAGAGCTACTTTTCCGCCATTGATCACATGTCTCAGAAAATGATACCTTACATCAATGTGCTTGGTTCTACTGTGATAGGTAGGATTTGTAGCCAAGTGAATAGCACTTTGACTGTCACAAAGTACATCCACTTTCTCCTGCTTTCTCCCAATTTCATCTAGCAGACCCTTTAACCAGATTGCTTCTTTACTGGCATCTGAGGCAGCTATATATTCAGCTTCAGTAGTGGACAATGCAACTGTTTCTTGAAGCTTTGACATCCAACTAATCGCTCCACCTGCAAGAGTAA
>APFE030850509.1:0-20926 GCA_000404065.3 Pinus taeda
TCCTAGTATCATAGGATGAGAAGGGTCTGTCATAATTCCAACACTGATCTCCAAGCAGAGACTAAAATGTCACGTTGCAACTTGAATAAATTAGATCATGGGATTGTTCAGCATGGCTCCAAAATACATTATTTTTTTCACTTGGAAATGTCAAATTCTCTTATTCATAATAGCAGATCTGCACCCAAAGATTACCCTATAGCTGAAACTAAAAACTAGAAACACAAATCAAACCTTCAAAAACTAAATACATAGACATAAAGATCATCAGTGTAGGCTCTGAATATCAGAGTTTCAAATCAATCCAGCAAATGGTAGTGTGTCTGAGAAATACAAAATCTACAAATCAAAATCAACAAGCTAGAAATCTGCAGTAGCAATCACTTAACTACTCGTTAACATTAAAAAGATAATTACAATAACTATTTGTTTGCTAATGTGCCATTCATCTATTTTTTTCATAGCATGAGACGGGTTCATGAAATCCAAAATGTCCCAAAATACTATCCAAGCAATGTGCCCAACATATGTCCAAAAATACTATCCAAGCAATGTGCCCAACATGTACCAAGAATAAGTAGACACATGCCAACAGATTTCATGCACACTGCTCCAAGGAGGGCTAAATTCCAAGCACAATCCTACACATAAGTCCTCAAGAGATGCACACCACATGTGCCAAGAATAGGTTGACACATGCCAAGCATACTCCTCTGTGTAAATCCTCGAGTAATACGCCCCACATGTGCCAAGAATAGGTTAAAAAAATGCCAACACATGCCAACACAATCTCTAGTATTAGGATAAGGGAAGATACAAGTCTAGTGGTCAATTAATCTACATAGAAGGGGCTCATTGCTTTTTCTGTAGCTATATATAAGAGACGGATTGCCATCCACATCACTGAATTGTGTACTATTTTTGTTTTTTTTTTTTTGATTTAATACATTTTAGTTTAGATCAAGAGAAAGCACTTATATGCACCGATGCTTTGCTAACAAAAAAAATCCATGATTGGAGGTACTAACTGTCTATCCTTATATAAGTTTGGATCTTTTTCAAGCTTTAGCTGTGATAAGCTATCCATAAATAAATGAGAAAGTCTCACACCATAAAACCTCCCACATGTTAGCAAAGATTTTAAAAAATGCCCTTCTTGGTATTTATACTAAATCAACATAGATTTGTCTCAACCCTGGAACTATTAAGCAGTGAGAGGGATTAAAAACCCAGCAACAGCCTTCTTGGTGCTTTGAAAATCCCAAGATTAAGATGGATCTATGCTACTTATTTTTTTATTTTGTTGTCAGATTTCTTTTACCATTAGGCATCAGACGTCAAATTGTTTCCACATATATATATATATATTCATGGGCTATAAAAGCACCTCCCTTCTCGTGGTGAAACATAAAGGTACATTTTTAAGATGACAAAGTATTCTTTTCCCAAGGTCGCTAATGTTCAAGGGTGTTGGTGTGGGATTTGGTAAGGGGATACAATTTTTAAAATCTGGATTCATTAGTATGCAAAGATGAGTCTAACATGTTAAAAAATGTTGTTGAGCCCAAGAATGAAATATGTAGACATTTTGTGAAGTCCAAGCAGAATTTTATTTTCTTGTTTTTCATAAACACAAACATGTAACAATCACCCACATTTTTCAAAAGCATGGCATATAGGATTGATGTTATTTTCTTGGTAAGAAAATGTAGTTTTTATATTAGCTAGGCCCAGATTGGGTAAAAATACACCCCTATACTCTGAGGGGAAGTTTTCTACATGATTTTTGGAATAGATTTCCCCACTAGAAACTCCAGGCCTTCCAATATAAACCATACCATTGACACAAACTAGACTGTTGATAGAATAGCTTTTTCTCAGAAAAAAGAGGTGTAGATTCCAACTTTTAAACAAGAGGGATCCACATTTTTTTACTGGTCTACCGATAGAATAGCTTTTGGGAACAACATTCTCTTGAAATTGCAGGGAGCATGCCCGAAAGGTCTGGAACGTTTTGTCTAAATTGTCTCGCTTGGACTGTTGTCCATGGCCTAGATGGGGGAGGGGATGCTTCCTGCAACTATGTTGCAAATAACAAATCTTAGAAATATGGAAACTCAATGAGCACTCAAACTGTTGTTTTTATGCAAAATCTACAGAAGTACAAAAACATAGCTAACTGAAAAGTGTCAACAACAAACTGCACAAACTTACAGCACTCAAAATCACACATGTTTTTCTTTTATTGGCTAGAAGATGAAAATATCCAACATTTTTAACCGAGAGAGACCCTGAACACTTCCATAGAGAAGTGGTTTAGGGTTTATAATATTGGAACCCTGACCCTAGGTGCCTAGGATAGAGTGGCCATGATATAAGATTCCAATTGGCCAATTTGAACGCATATCTAGAATGTCTGTTCTTCTATGATTTGCTCAAGCATGTTTGGAAAATCCTCTTACACTTTTCCACTTTTATAAAACATAAGAATCCTCTTTCCCTTCAAGTAAAGCTCTTGTTCTTAAGTCACTTTTGAAGATTCCTTTACTCAAATTGTTGTTAATTCGATTGTGAAATTTTTCTTCACATCTAAAAGTGAACGTGGCTCTACTAGTGATTGTCTCCAGATAATTGGTTCCTTTGTCAAAGCCAACTCTTCAAACACACGCAACCCCACCAAATCTGTTGATAATGGCCATATCTATTATAGCTCAACATGTGATACACATATCTTACTTCCATTGGCAACAATGATGTCGTATTCAACGCCCGTTACACTTAGTCAAATCACAACTTGGAGCACCCGCAACAATGATTACTCAAGTTCAAACCTAGCAAGCTTGCTCCCGAAGGTAATGTGGTTGATCAAGTCTTTAGAGATATGGGTTGTGTTAATGTGGCAACAATAATTCATGTGACAATCCATAGTGTGTTGTTAATGTAGTCCACCACCAAAATTAAGGGAGTTCTACACTTGCGAGGTGCGTCTTAGCTTTCACAATTGATGTTGCCCATCCATTTCCGACTTCGCTAGTCCATTAAGAGGAACATCAACACAAACCAACCAGACTAGTCTATTAAGAGGAACATCAGCACAACCCAACCAGAGAAACATGGGTGGAAAGTAAACTATTACTTCTTCCCCTGCAGGCCTTTGAAGTCTAAAAGTGCATGGAAGCCAAGGGAAAGAGGAGGTCAATTGATCAGACTGGAACCATAGAAGAGAGCTTGACCCTAGTCCAATCAAAAAATGAAACCAGTAGAACTATGAAATCATGGAACTCTCTACCCGGATCTCTACTCCTGAACATGGCAATATAAGAGAGAATAAATCACAAGTTCACGGTGGTTTTCAATTAGAAGCCTTCAAGAAACCCACCTCAAGCTCAATTGGAAAAGGAAATGGTCTGCAGGAGCATGCCCTCTACAATAGGGAAGAGGTCACTTAAGACCAATAAAGTGATATAATGGAGATAAGTTAATTGATTGAAGATCACCCGACAAAAAGGAACAGTGAGAAATTAGAATCGGAAATCAGAAGTTGGAGGTTCTCTACCCTAACAGTTCCCCACCTTATCTGAAATATGTTGGAACTATGTTTTTCTCTGCAATAAAAGAGGCATTTTTCCCTCTTCTCTGACCAGGGAATGGCTGGAAATAAAAAGAGTAATAAGGGCTTGGAAGCCACACATTGTGGTTCTTGAAGAATATACCGCATAAGAATTAGATGCAGATATAATAGTACGAAGAATTTGAAATGGAGGTTTCTTCGATTCATCTAGGTATTATTGTTGCCACTAGAGGAGTTTTAGTGATGCAGATGAATTTCAGTACCTATCCCATTTTAAATCCCTGGTGGATATGGAACGTCACTGCATAAAAAGTACATTCTAGAACAGTGGTAGAGTCCAAACTGAGAGTGTCAAGCAAAACTAATCAAATGAGAGAGGTATTGGTAGATGAAGAAGGATTGAACTCCTTTGGCCTCACAGAAGAATGAATATTGGCAATGTGATCAACAGTTCACTTGGTCTGATAACAGGAAACAATCAGAGACAGAATTTGTTTCTCTCCAGAAATTGAAGAAGTAAAAGTGTTAGTAGTTATATAGATAAGAATCTTATCAGTAATATAGGTTCCCAACAGTTTTACTCATCAGATTCTAAACCACATAATGTCAATAGCATGGACAAATCATGCATACCGAGAATCACTGGCAGTGGAGACATTGGTGGCAGAATGCAATGTTAAAAGATAGCATGTCTAATGGTAAAGATTTGATGATATCTACGGCTGTGCTAAAATAATATAATATATACTTTGACTTCAGTAATCTGATTCTGTCCACACTTAGTCAGTGTTATTAGAACCAGAACCAACCAACAGTCAGACTGGTACAGAACCAGAACAGGCCTGTGAACCAGTCTACTAAAAAAAACAAAAAATATGCGGAATTTAATGATTCACACACACACACACACATAGGTATATCTTAACCATTAGGCACCAATATGTAAAGTTTGCGCATTTCAGGGTTTGGGAGTGAGGAGGAAGGGTTTTCTCTTTTCCCCTTATTTTTCATTCCTCTCCCCGGAACCAATGGTGTTCCCAAAGTCCATTAGTGTGTGAATTGGTGTGAACCAGCTAGTGTCAGTACCAAAACATTTGTGAATGGGTCTGAACTAGCCCCCTGATCTGGTTCAGCTACTGGTTTGAAGACTGAACATCTGTACCAGTGTGGATCAACTGGTCCTCATAACACTCCTTGGTAGTGCAATCATGACAAGGACTAAAATAAATCGAGTCTTGAAAATCCTTATGGGTACATAGCTGCCAGTACGGTTCTAACAAAAATAACTTCTCATCATCTCAGAGTTTCAATATCACACACAATAAATAGCTCATCAATTATTGCAACTATCAAGTGCCATATTTGCTTCTATTTTTTTACGCTGATTTTTCTCTCTATATCCTGCAAAAGCTTTCTCGCTGCTGTCCCTACATTCGATAAACATAAACTACATGGATTATATGCACAACATACATTCCAATTGGGAATCGGGCCAAAACTCCTTGCATACAGGATCATCATTCCACTCCCAATTCTGTGTCAATTCATTCCATTCCACCCATGTATAGTTACATAGTAGATATTTGAATTAGTATGTCACACAGATACATAGACAATGCCCACTTATTACTCTTGTTTCCTCTTCCTCATTATAACAGCCACATAGGCATGTCCTGACTTTCACTTATGTCCACACATGTGTAATCTAACCAACGGTTTATAGCCTTCTCCTAGAGCTTCACTCCCATATTTTGGAATGGAGAGAAGGAAATTTTCATGATAAAACTATAATTGGTACTGCATCTTTTTTCTCAATATTGTAAAAGCTAGAGCAGAAAGTTGTGTAACAAAGAATTGCTACAGAATCAACATGCATTTGACTATTTTGTGTTGAAGCATTGATATTGTAAAGAAAAAATTGCCAAGAAAAGAGAACAGCTTGCAACTCAATAAACTATAAAATCAGAAAATATCCTCTTTCAAATTTTTTTTACAAAGATTTGCTGAATATTTAACATGCATTTGAATTTTCTGTATTGACGCATTGATATAATAAAGGAAAAAGAAAAATACAGTACTAAAGAATAGCCCACGACTCAATAAACTAAATAACCAGAAATTCCATTACATCAAAAAAAAATTGTAAAACAAATTGATGAATAATTAACATGCATTTGAATTTTCTGTATTGAAGCATTGACATAATAATGGAAAAAAGTTTAATAAAGACAAACAAAGAATAGCCAGCAACTTGATAAACTAAATAGCCAGAAATTCCATTGCTTTAAATTTTATTTTAAAAAGAATTGCTGAATAATCAACATGGATTTTGATTCTTTTGCATTGACGCATTCATATTGTAAAGAGAAAAAAAAATACCAAGAAAAAAGAATAGCCTACAACTCAATAAACTATAACATCAGAAATTCCATTTTTTTTTTAATTTCTTTCAAATCGTAGAATCAGAAAATCAATTTAATTCATATTTCTTTCGATATCCCATTGGGAAAATTTCAAATGTTCAAATATATCCTATGTGATAATCATTCAAACATGTCCTATGTGATAATCATGTATATCTTTTCAACGCATGGTTTCATGTTATCATCATCCCAAATATTTCTTTGCACTGATCTTTCAAACAATATGTAATTCCCAAGATGGAAAGTTTCGCCATTTGCATTGGCAACGTTTGATAATGCCCTTGTCATACTCTAACATGTGCAAGTTATAAAGACCTCTCTAACATCGAAAACTGCCTGCACTTCCCAACTCCATATGCAGCAATCTCCTTCGTTGGTGACAGTTGAACAATGATCTCCAGACGTTGAAGCTCGCAAATGCAATTGACATTAAAGAGCAGTACCCCACACTGATTATGATGAAATCTCTACAGACTCTTCATATTTTACAATTCCAATACAGTCAATAATGTAACAGATGTGGTAGTTTGGATGACCGTTTCCCAGAAGTTGAAATTCCGGACTTGCAATGATTTGTTGGTGAAACTAATATTTTCTGATATTGGCTGATACACTTTGATGTGGAAGAAAGAACTAGGCATCACAATTGGGAATGACAGAATATGGGAATAAGTAACCCTTGAAAAAAGCACCTCTTCTCTAGCTCTCTAGAGATAAGGGTGTGCAAGTTGTTTCTTTGCAGCCACTGCAATTTTGGAGAATAAACTGTAACGGATGGAAAATGTTGATAAAGTACTGTGTTTGCCATCTACAGCTTTCATGAAGATACCTATCACATACTTTGCCCAATTTTACAGTATCTGCAGAAAAAAATTAACGGGATCGGGAGGGTTGGTTAACAGCAAATAGACAAACTATTCAATTAGCTTAAGCTCAATGTGCACATGTCTGCTATTCAATGGACTTAAGTTCAATGTGTGCATTTTTGCTGTTAACCAGCCCTTATTCAAAGCACATTGACATCTATTCATCCACTTAAGTTTTTCATCCTAGTAGATGGATCTAAAAGTCCATCAATAGTCTCAAGTTTCAACAATAAATCCAATTTAAACCCACATGCACTGATAAGGAGGCAATGTGCAGTACAAGCCACATGGTCAGCACATCACATGATGAGGGATGTGTGCATGTACGGTTTGTTCATGGGGAGACAGAAGGGGGCAAAGAAGCAGAAAGCAGTGTGATCCTGTGCTCCACCATTCTGCAATACCTATTATGATATCACATCCCATCACAGGACTGCCATTATCTCTAACCATTATGTCTGATGTAGGTGATGATACGCAGGTCATTACAACACAGGTTCATAGACGTACAAGGGGCATCCTGAAGAATTGTGAGAACTTGTCACCAGGTCTTGATGCTATCAGCATTGGGCGATGAATTCAAAGCAATCAGGAACTGGTCTGAAATCCGATAGTTGGAATGAAGCCACCAGCAATCCAGTTGGTAGTTTGGCTAACCATAATTGCATAAGATAAAGACTGCTGGTCAGATTGGGAGATTCTTGATGCCAACCAAGGTGTGTGAAGAGGCAGACCGTGCAGGAGCACAGAAATAAGCACTCCGCGGGCCCTAACACCTGTGGTAGCAGACACAGAAGCATATCACAGGAAACTCCCTGAAGCATCGAAGCAGGAAGTGGAATATCTGGAAAACAGGATTTGTGAAACAGGGAAGATCCCCAGCAGCAGACTTAAATAAGAAATGAGCCCTTGGATTCCAGATACAAGTTTCTGCTGGAGTAGTGACACCAAGTACCTGAAAACTGTGGACTTATATTGGCACGTGAAAACTGTAAATGCATGTACCATAGAAGAGAATGGTTCTCAGCACAATGATATTCTCAAGAAGCTTGACCAGTTAGACCAAACATATGAAAATGTTACTAATGCCATTTCGAGGTAAAGAGGGTCAGGGTGACAGGACAAGGACAGTTTAGACTGAAACAGCTAGCTGGGCTCCAGAGGCAGGGACAACAACTTAAAATTTCATCAGTGTTGATTCTGACTGTGGGCATGAGAACATAGCTTCTGATCTTCCGGGTCATCTAGCTTAGTCTAATTTTTTTGGTTTATATGTAACTAAAGAACTCACCCTGAGTGTTCAATGTTTAGGCTTAGGTTGTCAGATGTTCTTTTCTATTTCAAGTACTTTGATAAATCCCCGCGAGGGGAGAGACTTATCATGAGATAAATCCTATTAATTTTTTATGGTATCTGCAGGCCATTCTCCTCGGATAGTAGTGTGTACTATTACTGTGCATAAGTGACACAAAAACCTTCTACATTACGAAAAAAACAATAAATTTATCCAATTTACCACATCAATCACATAAACCCACCATGTTGGAAATGTAAAACATGACGAGAGCTCCCTGGATAAGCTGAGTTAGGACAAGGACTTAAGGAGGGACAGGCGCATTTCCGATGTTAGAAAGGTTGCATCTTTACTAAAACTCAAGAGTATGACAAGAGCAGCATTGCCAATGACAATGGAAAAGCTAACCAAATTAGGATGGTAGTCTTCAAAGCAGGCCACTCCATAAACACCATTTTTGACTACGGGAGTTTGTTTGCATATTCGTACGTCTTGGCTTATCCTGCAAAAACCGAGCTAGATGAGTGAAGCTTATAGTGAGGCTCCAGACAAATTTTCCCCCATAATTTCATGTGCAGCAAAGCAAGACAATGAGGATAATATGATTAAGAAAAGAACAGCGGCAATAAAAATAAAACTGAAAAATGGGAAAGTTTTGTATGTGCTGGGTGAAGATGGCCAATGAATGTGAGGTGGACGGAAAAGCACGAAATGCGAAAAAGAACCAGATGAAGATGAGAATTGAATTTTCTAGAGAATTAATTGGAATATTCAACTGAACTGTTTACCATACCATCTGATGCAAGAAGATGAAATTGTGTAGTGGTATTACACACCATATGTCAGTCACACAGATTCCCTCTTTCCTTTGACAATCCAGGGCAGAAATTAAATCTATTTTCTTTTCTCTGCCACATTCGTATCTCCCTTCCGCGTGTGACCAAGCGACCGCCATCGTCCACAAGTCTGGATTGGGACTTCAGCCACTCTTCGATTTCATAGACTTCGGCTATTGCAGATCCAACCGCAACTGTAACTAAAAATAGAGCAATTAGATCATTCAAATGAAACCCTAGAAAGAATAAGCTGTTTATGTCAAACCCTGACACTGAAACAAATGAAATTTTATTAATGAAAAAACTGTTTTCTCATATAAATGCAATAGAGAGTATTAGGGCATGCCAGTGAAACCCCAGAAACAATACGGCATTTATGTGAAATCAGACAAATAAAATTTTATTTATAAAATTACTTTTTTATTTTCTGTAAATGCGGTAAGAGGAAGGTATGGGAAAACAATACTTTTTTATTTTCTGTAAATGCGGTAAGAGGAAGGTATGGGAAAACAATACAAGAGGGATCCGTCATACGATGTGTTTTGTTTATTGATTGGCCTAGAATATTTGTATTTATAGAAGTGATTATGAATCGTTAATTGATATTGTTAAACTCAATTTAATTGATATGGTTAAAGTTAATTTAATTGAGTTTTATAATGAAATTGGAAGATAGATAAATTTGTTTTTTAACTATGGGAATTGATAATTTATTGGAGTGATATGGGATAGGCTCGGGAGGGAGATGGATAAGACTTAACACGCTAGCAAAGCTTTATCAAATGGGGTGTTAGGGACATGAGTGCACTCAAAGCAGACGCAGTATCATGCCTCCACATTTCAAAGGATTTCACCGAACATGTTGCGCAAGGAGACAACTAGCAAATCCATTGTAGATCTAATACTTGCAAGTAATTATGGTGAAAAGTGTGAGGATGCTTCCCATTTATGATCCTGAGTAGGAGAAAACTAACCCTTCAAAGACACCAAGGATAAAGTAGTTTTTGCTAGTTATGTCTTCCATCAATCAGAATTATAGCTTAAGTCAAAATGAGGAATGGGGTTCAAATGGTGCCTCCAGACATTATCTTCTCCAATTATTCTCGATCAGCTCCTCTAGACATTGTCTATTGATATGACTCATACAAGTAAAATTAATTTTTTTTCTTTTTTTAAGTTTCAATTAGTTGCCTTGGTTTTGATGGTATTATTATCATTAAGGTCAAAGGCATCCTTGGTATAGTGGGCCTCATATAACATTGAAATTAGCCTTGTGTGTCAATGCTTGTCTTATATAGTGGTAAAAATTCTAAGAAGTTATCCACTAATGGAGTTGAGCATTTTTGGGTTTGTTACCCTGTGGCTTGCTCCTATTGTAGAGGACATGCTCCTGCGGACCATTTCCTTTTCCACTTGAGCTTTATTTGGGTTTCTTAAAGGTTTCTAATTGAAAACCAGCTTGAAAGGTTGTAATGATTTATTCTCTCTTATATTGCTATGTTCAGGAGTAGAGATTCAAGGTAGAGAGTTCCATGATTTCAGAGTTCTATTGGTATCATTTCTTGATTGGACTAGGGTCAAGCTCTCTTCTATGGTTCTAGTTTGATCAATTGACCTCCTCTTTTCCTTGGCTTCCATGCACTGTAGACTTCAATGACTTGCAGGGGAAGAAGTAATAGTTTACTTTCCACCCATGTTTCTCTGGTTGGGTTGTGTTGATGTTCCTCTTAATAGACTAGAGAAGTTCGAAATGGATGAGCGGCATCAACTGTGAAAGCTAAGATGCACCTCACGATGTAGAACTCCCTTAATTCTAGCAATGGACTACCTTAACAACACACTATGCATTGTCACATGAATTATTGTTGCCACATTAACACATCCCATATCTCGAAAGACTTGATCAACCACATTACCTCTGGGAGCAAGCTTGCCAAGTTTGAACTCGAGTAATCATTATTACGGGTGCTCCAACTTGTGATTGACCAAATTAAGTGTAACGGATGTTGAATACGACATCATTGTTTCCAAGGGAAATAAGATACGTGTATCATGTGTTGAGCTATAATACATATGTCCATTGTCAATGGATTTGGTGGGGTTGCGTGTGTTTGAAAGGTTGACTTTGAGAAAGGAACCAGTTATCTCGAGACAATCACTAGTAGAGGCACTTTCAATTTTAGATGTGAAGAAAATTTTCACAATCGAATTAATGAGTTTGAGTAAAGGAATCTTCAACAAAAGTGACTTAAAAACAGGAGCTTTACTTGAAGGGAAAGAGGATCCTTATGTTTTATAAAAGTGGAAAAGCATAAGAGGAGTTGTTAAACCTGCTTGAGAAAATCATAGAAGAACAAACATTCTAGATATGCGTTCAAATTGGACACTTTATCATAAAGTGGAAACTGCTTAAGATTCATTACAGCTGTGAGCATGATATAAATATCTAGTATCTACACAAACAATAAAAAATGGGCATAACATTACCAACACAAGGATTTGATACATTGCAATGAAAATCACATGCACATAAACATAAACATAAACATACGTTACTTTAAGGATGACCACACAACCATTGACTTTTCAACTTCACCTTGAAAGGTCATTCCCGCAACTTCCACATAACACTTAAACACTGGCATATGTCCCAGTCTTGACCTCGTTGTTGTATATATTGGTAATGACACCCTACCCCTTTGGGCCATCTCTTGTAATAGATTTTTGTACACTCTAGTTTCACCCTAAAAGTTAAAACACATATTAGAAATTACTTATTTAGATTGACATTTATAAGTACGTTACATTTAGCATCTTTTGGCATTTTAAATATAAATTTCCACAACTTTTTCTAGAAAAAATTTCACAAATTCTCATGGAATAATGTCATCTTCAACTATGTTGTCCTTCACTCTTTAGAACAAACAATAATGAAATTTTATGTTGGCATTCTCTTTTATGGAGTGGATTTCCCAGCCTGCATTGAGTGTAAATCCAATAGTAATCAAAGTCCCACCTTCCTTAAGAGATTTCCCTCCACAAGACGTCCATGCAACACAAGTTGGATAATTGTTAATTTTATCCCGTCTCCAAAGCAACCATGTATACTTTTAAGGAGAAATTAGGTTCGCCCATGGTTACCACTACCAATGGAAATAATTAACTATTGATCACAATTCCAAGTGTTGGGCTTGGTTCAGTTGCATGTGCCATAGGCCAAATTTCAAATCCCCTTAAGTTAACTGACTAGGAAACACAAGATGGCCAGATATTGACTATAGTTTCTCACACATTCTTCAAGTGCCATGGAATCACTTAAGTTCAAATCTAAATATAGATATAGCCAACAATAGACATCATATAGCTCTATGAACTAGACAACACAGTTGACCACCTTGTTTTTAAAATTCTATAGATGTTATAAATATTCATACTACTTCTAGATAAGCAGATAAGGTACCCCTGAAATTTATTTGATCTGAATGTAAAACCCATAAAAATGGCTAAAGGTGTTAAAACTTGGACAAGTTATGAATCAAACCAAGGAATTGCCTTTAGTTGGTTGGCTACCCTACCACTAATTATGCCCGCCAGTTTCGCGGTAGCCAACCTAGTCTAGATGGTGGATTGATCTTATAACATAGGGTTAAAAACCCATCTCACTTCCCTTCTCCTTGTATAGTTTGTCCAGTTTGTGATGCTTTTACAAGGATCAAAACATGGATGCTTTCATGGCATGACAAGGGTTACAACTTATAACCCCTAGCCTATCCAGTGAAACTTGTAACATGTTGTATAGGCATTAGCAACTCTTCAAACAAAGCTAAATTTATGTATTATTTTTGGTGCAGTGCTAGCCATGTTGGGCTGGGTAGGTTCAGCAACCCTGCCCGATCTATAGATACAAATTTAATTAATATGAGCCTTCTGGTACCACGCCAGAGGGTTTAAAGGTTTGAATAGGTGTAAAACCAATTCAGGATGGGTGAGGGAAAGGATTGATAATAGAAATAAATTTCATTATTGTTCATAGGCCAATGGGACTCAAAAGTACAACAAAAGATAAATATAATGCGGCAATGCCTAGGGCTTTTAAGGGATAAGACTTTTGTTTGTGTAATGCTTTCAATCTAGTATTTAAATCAACATGGAAAAATAAACAAATAATGGTCCACTTAATAGGATTCTTGCAGCAAGAGACTACGAGGGGCCTCTTCTCGAGAGAGTACTGAGAGCAACTTCCGTAGCTGCATGGTTGGCCTAGTGCAAAGTAGTACAACATTTGGGGCTTTCGAAATTTTTTCCATTGAATGTGACAACTGCCTTGAAATGAGGGGCATGATTGGGCCCCTCCTTATCTGATTTAGAATATTATTGTGTTATGCTAAGATCCTCCTCAGATTAGAAACAAAATGCATTCATTGTGCTAAAGGATTCATGAAATTTTGCAAGTGAAATGATGTGTTTGTATGTTAATTTTATGAGCAATTTAACATAAATAAGATATTGAACAACATCATAAACATGTATAGAACATCACCAAAAACACATTACAACAGGAACATGATAAAGGAGTTCACCCCTCCTAGGCTACGTCTCCTTGGTCCAGCGTCCAATGGCTTGGGCCTCTCTATCATGCTCAAAAGTGTAAAAATATGTGTTTACAATGCTCAAATGCTTCTGAAACCTGCTCCAATGAATCCAGAATGTCCAAAAATGGCTATCTAGCCTCTTTTTTGCATCCAATTTGGTCAAAAAGTGAAGAAGTTATGACCTCTCCTAGTTTTCCCACTATTCGCTTCGCAAATTGCACCAAATCCGGCACGATCCCACGATTTCACCCCAAAAAGTGCTAACTGGGCAAAAAGTTCACCGCACAGCAGGCGAATTTGTGGGACGGTTAATTTATCCCATAACCCCATCGATAGTTATAAGAAAATGTCAGCCCTACCGATCACATGACGCTGTTAGGGTCTGGCGATTAAGGGGCAGTCTTCAGGCAGTCACGGTGAATGCAACAGTTGGATGATATGCTATTGTGATAAGCAACGAACACGACGAACTATCAACTATAGTATAATTGTATCGCATCTAGAATATATCGCAATCGTCGGAGCTAGCGTAATACATATAGCGGGATTACACAATGTGATATGTGATTGTGATATCGGTATCGCAACCTGATCCTTTTGGGGCTGATTTTGTAGTACTTCCCTTCTGCAATGTGCGATTGTAATTGCCGCATCGCACCCTGGCATGTTCTGGGGCCGATTCTTTAACGCTGACCCGCCTGCCATATGCTAGTTAAGAACCAACCTACGGGTGTGGCAGTAAAGCTTGGTGTTGTTGTGGGTGAGGTTGTGTGTTTGACCCCAACCTCCCCACATAAAATTTTATTCGACCTTTGAGAGGGCATGTAGCGGCCTCCGACGTGTCACCATCTCATTGGTCCACCTATATAACCTTTAACCAATAGCATCCTGCCAATTCATGCCTGTAAGAACATGCCACATGGAACTCAACCATTCGTTGATGAGATTACGATGCCACCTCATTTGCATAGTGAGCGCCAACTAGGTAGCCTAGTCAGCAATACGAACTATTGACTGGGTTGTCCCCTTTTTTTTCCAAAAATTTCCCTATTTGCCAAAGTGAACAGAACATGTTTCTGAACCCATACAATGTCCGTTTTGCATGAAACAAGTTGCACCAAATTCAGGATAACGAGAGCTAGGTATTCGTTTGGGTTCCACACCATTCTGACAATTTTATTTTTGAGAATAATTTTGAGCACTTGATCACTCCTCCCCACTGGAAGCCTTTTGGACCCCAAAAGATCACTTTCAGTTGTCCAACAGGTGAGGGTACAGTTCCCTCACCTTTCCAATCTCGATCCATTTATCACTGACTTGGAACTTGTGATCTACACAATGCTTGTCGTGCCTTGATTTGTTCTTGCCTTTGCCCTTTTTAAACTGATCTTGCACTATTTGATGTACCATTTGGAGTCGTTCAATGAACTCTTTGGCTTTGTCCATGTTACTATCAATAGCAACATCCTTCTTTCCAAGATGATACAACACATTATGATGAAAATGGTAAAAAAATTCTCTACTTGATTCATTTGAATCAAGCTTGAATATACATCTTGAAAGTATGTATTTTGTTGAACATAACTTTCATGTAAAACAAAATTATGCTTGAGGAAAGTAATTATACAAACTATAGGCCTAGAAAGTACATCAACAAACTTGTCGCTTATACCTTTCTCATACCTTTTGACCAAGTGGAATAGTAGAACAAAACCCATCCAATGAAAGTGCCTTTGTCGCTGCAACTTAAACACTTCACCATTGAAAATTTCTGAATGAAAATAAATGGGCTTACCACATTGCATAAAGACTACGCCCATGGCATAGTCACATACATCAACCTGGAACTCAAATGACTTTTTCAAGTTTAGAAGAGCAAGTATAAACGCTGAATTGATATTTTGTCTTAAATCATCAAAGGCCTCTTGTTGTTTGCCTCCCCAACTAGAAGACCTTTTGCACAGCTGCCAAAGAATGCAAATGAGCTACAATAGAAGAAAAATTAACAAAATCTTTCCTCCAACATTGGGTTGCTCCCAAAAAACCTCTTATCCAAATGGCTATCTTAAGCACTAACCAATCCATAATGGCATCAATCTTGAAGAGGTCTAACTTTAGCTCACCTTCTCCAATCTCATGGCCCAAGTACATCAAAGAACTCTTATCCAACATATACTTTGGCATCTCCAATAACAAATGTTCTTGAAATAAGACATCAATTATTTCTTTCTCATACATGAAATGTTCATAATGACATTTTTTGAAAATGAAATGTCATCCAAGTAGACTATCATGTCTAGAAATGGCTTCAATACATCTTGCTTCATATGCATGAAAGTAGTAGGAGCATGGAAAAGACCAAAAAACATAGCAAGCCATTCAAACAAACCTTGTTTGTTTTTGAATGTTGTCTTCCATATGTCTCCTTCAACAACTCTAACTGGATGAAAACTACTTCTTGAATCCCATCCAATGAAATGCTTACCATTCTTCTTAGGCATCAAAACAAGGGGTGCACCACATGGTAAAGGAAAAAGTCAAATGATCCTTTTATTCAGCAATCCTTGGATTTGTTTTGTTATTTCTACACTTTCCATTCTTAACATCCTTTGCATGTCAATGTTAGGAAGAAGACACTTTTGTTGCAATGGTATTTCATGTTGGATTCTCCTCTTGGAAGGAAATCCTTTTGCTTTTTGAAACACCTCATCATCATGGTTAACTACATCAACCAAATCAGTTTTCCATTTTGAAGTATAACCATCAAACACTTCATAATCAATATCAACATTGGGTTTGATCATAAGAAGCACTAAATTCTTGCTTGAATTCAGTAGTCTTTTCATTTGCCCTGCATTAACTAATGAAAGATTTAGCTTCTTGCGATGAGCTCGCACACTATCCTTGAACAAGTACTACTTTTTTTCATGACGATGGAAGATTGTTTTTCTATCATAAAGGAGAGGAGTACCCAAAACAATTCTTGATATATCAAGAGGTACAACATCTAATTCAACTTCGTCAATGAAGTTTGTTGTGATTGTAAACTGAAGAATACATTTTCTTGTAACCTGTAAGTTTTTGTCCTTGCATATCCAACCCAATGGATATGGCTTGGGGTGTAAAATGGTTTCAAGATTAAGTTTCTTGACTAAGTCATCAAATATCAAATTAGCGTGAGACCAACTATCAAAAAGTGTATCAATTTTTGTATGTTTTGAGATTACCCTCACATGAAATAATTCAATCCTTGTTTCTTCATTTGGAGTGCTAGTGTGACAATTTGATATGCTAGTGCTAGCAATGGATTCTTTTCCTTTTATACTCATGGTTGTAATTTTAGTTTCATCACCCAAATCGGATCCCAAATCCTTTTGAATGACGACAACTGTCTTTTCTTTTCCTTTGTTGTTGAATTTATTTGGTTTCATTTTGGGATGAATCTTCCAACAATGATCTTCATCGTGGCCCTCCATAGAACAATGTTTACATATTGTTTTCTCTCCTTTTTTAGTGGAGGCATTTTTCTTTCCCTTGAAACCCTTTTCTTTCTCTTTACCCTTAAATGGATTTTTACTACCTTCTTCTGGGGTGTTTTTCCCTCTTGCCTCAAGATAAGTGGCTTGCACACACACATCATCTAGATTATTGGGAGTAAACATTAAGATAGTATGCCTAAGGTAAATGTGTAAACCCCCTATGTACTTCAGCAAAGTGTCGTGTGATTGCAAATCTACACCTAACATTAAAGACCTTTTTCTGAATTCTTGGGTGTAATCTTGCACATTTTGACCTTTAAGCTGTCTAAAGTTCTGCCAATTCATGATGGCTTTCTACATATAAGCTAGAGGGTAGAATTGTCTTTTGATTGCAGCAATGAAATCATTCCAATAAATTGAGATCTTACCTTGTTTTTTAATCTCCTCTTAGGTCTTTGATTCCCACCATACCAGTGTTGCACCCTCCATTCTCAAGGAAGCTAACTAAATCTTTATGTCATCCTCTTGAAGGTTTTGAATCCTGCAATAGACCTCCAACTGATAAATCCAATTATCAAGCTTCTCTGCATTCACTTCACCATTATACATGGGCAGCTCAAATTTAACATCAAGTTTTTAAAAAGGTGATTTACTAGTTCCTTTTGAAGTATGATGATGAGCATAAGTAAGGTTTGTGTTAGTGGAAGAGGGTGAAGATGCTTGTGAGGAAGAAGATGAAGAAGATGGTGGAGAGGGTGGAGGTTTGTCTCCATTTCCATTACCTCCTCTTGAAGAGCCTTCTCCTTTGGGAGGTTTGGAACTTTCCCTTTACAACCTGATATTCCTCTCTTCATAGAGGACCTTCACCATCTCTGTCATATCAAAGAAAGCCTTTCTGGAGGTCTTCTCATCTTCTGTCATGTTTATAGGTTCTCCTTCATGAGACATGATCTCTAGAGTTTCAACTGCAACTCGACGCTGAAACGGTGTTGAAGATTGTGGCAACCTTGCTCTCCTTCCCTTTAACCCAACTTCATGGCTTCCAACCAGATCCCCTTCTCCTCTTTTGAGTTTTAACCTTGTAAGCATGACATGAACTTGCAAACAGTTAAATCCTTATTTCACAAAGCAAACTTAGAGCTTTGATACCAAATGATATGATTTAGAATATTAGATTGTTGTGCTAAGATCCTCCTTAGATTAGAAACAAAATGTTGGCATTGTGCTTAAGGATTCATGAATTTTTGCAAGTGAAATGATGAGTTTTTATATTAATTTTATGATCAATTTAACATAAATAAGAGACTGAATAACAGCATAAACATGTACAAAACATCACCAAAAACATATTACAACAGGAACATGATAAAGGAGTTCACCCTTCTTGGGTTGTGTCTCTTTGGTCCAGCTTCCAATGGATTGGACCTCTCTATTATGCTCAAAAGTGTAAAAATATGTGTTTGCAATGCTCAAATGCTTTGGAAACCTACTCCAATGAGTTCAAAATGTCCAAACATGGCTATCTAGCCTCTTTTTTGCATCCAATTTGGTTGAAAATTGAAGAAATTATGACCTCTCCTAGTTTTCCCACTATTCTCTCCGCAAATTACACCAAATCCAGCATGATCCTACAATTTCGCCCCAAAAAGTGCTAACTGGGAAAAAATTTCACCACGCATCGGGCGAATTTGTAGGACGGTTAATTTAGCCCATAACCTTGTCGACGATTATAAAAAAATGTCAGCCCTACCAGTCACATGACGCGATTAGGGTCTAGCAGTTAAGTGGTGGTCTTCTGGTGGTCATGGTGAATGTGATGGTTAGACGATATGCGATTGCAATAAGCGGCAGACCTAACGGACTATCAACTACAGTATAATTGTATCGCATCCAGAATATATCACAATCGGCGAAACCAAGGTAATACATATAACAGGACTTGCATTGTGCAATATGCGATTGCGATATTGCAATCGCAACCTAATCTTGTCGAGGTTGATTCTGTAGTATGTCCCTTTTGCGATGTGTGATTGTGATTATCGCATCGCACCCTAGCTTGTTCTGGGGTTGATTCTTTAACGTCGACCCGCCTGCGATATGCTAGTTAAGAACCAACTTGAGAGCGTGGCAGTAAATCTTGGTGTTGTTGTGGGTGAGGTCGCGGGTTCAACCCTGCCCTCCCCACATAAAATTTTATTCGACCTTTGAGAGGGCACGTGGTGACCTTCGGGTTTGCCACTTGTCACCCTCTCATTGGTCCACCTGTATAGCCTTCAACCAATAGCATCCTGCCAACTCATGCATGTACGAATGTGCCACATGGAACCCAACCATTTGCTGGTGAGATTATTGTGCCACCTTGGCTGCATTGTCAGCGCCAACTGGACAGCCTAGTTAGTCGTACAGATTGCTGACTGGGTTGTCCCATTTTTTCCAAAAATTTACTTGTTTGCCAAAATGAACAGAACGTGTTTCTAAAGCCATACGATGTCCGTTTCACGTTAAATGAGTTGCGCAAGATTCAGGATGACGAGCACTATGCAGTCATTCGGGTTCCACACCATTCTACAAATTTTGATTTTTAAGCATAATTTTGAGCACCTGATCACTTCGAGTATGAAAAAATACGAAGGTAGATCAAAACAAATCCTCTAAGCAAGATCATGTAGCTAGTTCTTGTAGATAACTGCGCTAACAGTAATAAAAAAATAAATCCAATTACCCAAAACCTGATCCCTAGAATAAGAAAATACAGTAAACATTCATCTCAAAAGGAACTTTAAAAATAGTGTAAATATGTTATCTATACGTTGCAAATGTTGCAATCCTTCTCAATACAATAACTTTGGCTGTAACATCTTCTTCCTTCTATACCCATGACAAAAAATCGTGATTTAGACTTTATATTTCTCTCTAGTACATGACGATAATTTGGGTTTCTGAGAATTTGGGTTTCGCAAAAAATGAGAAAAAGATCCAGATAAAACACAACAAATGCCAATCCTTCTAGGAGGAAAGATGTGTCATGCTGACATCCTTGCTCTTATAATGTTGCGGGAAAGAACAAATATAAACCAAAATGAGTTTGAATGCATGAAATTCCTCTCATTGCCTAATGTATATGAGTTAAGGGTTTCCCCTGTCTCAAACCCAACATTTGGGCAAGTTATTAAATCAATTAATGTATTGTAAGGATTAAAATAATTCTCCAAACTTAAGAAGAAGAAATAAAAACTAAAATGGGTTGGAACATGTGAAATTCCTCTCGTTGCCTAATGTACATGATTTAAGGGTTTCCCTTGTCCCAAACCCAACATTTTCCCAAGTTGTTAAACCAATCTCCACATTGTGAGGATTAAAATAATTCTCCAAACTTGAGATGTATAAAATCTAGCATGGCATATGGAGACCTTTTTGTCTCTAAATTTTAACATTGCATATTGATTTATAAAACCCTTAAAGGGGTTTGAATCTATTTGTAGTGTTAAGATTTAGTGAAATGTGACACTTCAATATCAAAAGTGAAAATTTTCATTTCCAAAGTGCACAATTAAAAATGACTAATTCATATACTTGTTGTATTTGTTAGTTGACTGTATTTTTATTATTGGACTATAGTAGTTTTTTAGGTTAATCTTTTTTAAATTTGTCATTTATTATCTCCTCGTATATTTTAGTCCTAAACTAAATTAGTCATTTAAGTTAGTCATTTTTAGTTAGGTCACTTATTATCTAGTCATATATTTTATCCCTACACTAAATTAGTTGTTTAAGTTAGTCGTTTTTAGTTAGTGTAGAATTTTCTCTACAAATCAGCTAGCTCACTGATATCATGTAGAAATTTCACCTGCAGATCAAACTGATA
>APFE030850510.1:50226-96179 GCA_000404065.3 Pinus taeda
TTATCTATTATTACATATGTAGTCTTATTTTTTTCCCCGAGCAATGCATAAATAAATGCATTACTTGTTCCAAGTGATACTTTGCCATGTAATAAACATCATTAGTTTTTTAAAAGGAAGGTTAAACTCATAAATTTATTGTAAACAATGGGTGTGGGTTTGCACATAGACACATACATATTTACACACACATTCATATTTTGGCAACAAGATTTCTTATTTTTTGACTGAAGTAGGGATTTATTTCTCCTAAACTCATTATTAGAATCTATTTGTGTCTATTAACATTATGTTTTAAGATTGAAGTTAACGAAATTAACACTCTTAGAACATGTCATTTCAAAGATTATTAAGAGAATGCAATAACATCATTTGCTATGAGGTTAACAATGGAAACCTTCCGTTGATTTATCACATTACTATCAATTTTTCTAGATAACATTCCTTATTCTTTGGTTGAATTTAGGGCATTTTTTTACCCAAACCCACCATTAGAATCTATTCATATCTATCAAAGATCACATCGAAATAATGAAATTGTACTCTTAAGCATGCCACTCTAAGGATTCCCCATTTGCCCCATTTCCTTCAAAGGAACCCCATTAGTGAAAGAAAACATTGGCATGCTTACCATTAGACCATTGCTTAGTGAACAATTTTTTGTGCACTATTTCAACTATTGCAATGAAAAAAGCTAGACACATTATGGGAAACAATATAATAAGATTAATAATAATCTAATTTTAAAGTCATAACCTAACTAAACACCAAATTGATGGAAAATGTCTTTTTATTTACCAAACAAGATTATTTTATTTTTTATTTGTAAATAAACAACAATATATTCCATTATCATAAAAGATATACATCAGAGAATACATCCAACACACAGCCTAAAAATTGGCAGAACCATACAAAGAAACACAACTTTGAAATCACTGCCCAACATCATGTGCACTAGAGGGAAGCATCACTGTCATAAGCTAACATCAAAATTACATATATGTCTTGCCAATGCATGAAGCTCATCAAAAAAATACAAAGCAACAACATCAACTTGATTCCAAACAAATGGTAGTTGTGACCAACAATACCAAAGAAACAACATAGCCAAATAGACACGATAACATGATATAGATGCAACGATAGTAGCAAAATATAATGCCACCAAAGTGACCAACATCCGAGGACTAGAGACTTATGTCTGCCAAAACCATACACATATAGCCAATACCAAAACTTCAGTTGTCCACTCTAAATGATTCATGATATGATGAAAATAAAACAGGAGTGTACCCACTATAATCAGGGGGATCCATGAAGTCGTCCGAACCTGAAAAATTAACCAAAAAAGACTCTACCTTTGCCATATGAGAATCCACATTGTTTAAACAAAACTGGATGTTTCTTACCATGTGCTCAGTGTCCTCCAGAGAGGAGAAAGCATTGTAATTCTCCATCTGCATTACCTTGAACAGAAGATGGAAGAAAGTAGAAGTCCAATGATTCAAAGCCAGGGAACTTAAACATTTCAACCTTCGCTTACGAAAATGACCATGGTTTGGAAAACACTTAGTTTTAACATCAGCTAGTTCATAGTCTGAATCATAAGGGTGGTCACCACTCTCTAAATCTTCCAGATATAAAATTTATTGACAAACCTCCAAAGGAACTGAGTCAAAGGTGGAGGAAATATAGTCATAAGAGAAGGCACGTGACCTTTTATGCCCAACTATAAAGCCACCCGCTCGACAATTAGGCATTTGTTGGTGAGGAGCCATAAACACCAAAGAGGAGAGATAACAACTTGAAGATGAACAACGTCCAATGAAAGACACAGAGGGATAAATAGGGAGACATTGATGACCAAACCTAAAAACGAGGAGGTCGTCTGCAATAAACCTCTCGATAGGGCCCAAACCCAAGAGTTTTAGAAACTCACTATGCATCCATAATACAAACTAGACCTTCCACTGGAGAGACTTCACACAGTTAATGCCACAAACCACTGAACTAACGCACCAAGACAAGAATACCAAGCTAAGGCACCAAGACAATGAAAGCCCTCGCCATGAATTGGAAAAACACATAACATCACTGCTACAATAGAGACAATAAGACGAGACAACCACAAATAAACACTATAAAAGTGCAAAGAAAATAATCACGATGGAGTAATTGACCAGAAACCAAACTATCCTCCCTAATAAATAGAGAATAAAATGATTCACACAGGTTGGCAATGAATAATTCACCAAACAAACACTACGTGTTGTAGCAATTCCACTGTTAATTAGGACTGTTGCACAACTATAGTTCGCCCACCATCTTAAACATAAGAAGCAACTAGAGTTAGAGAACGAGATGGTAACCTCACCATCGTATCCCCCACACCACCACCAACAAATATTCATTGTTCCAGAGCAATCTTTAATACACTTAATGACACACATTTCAACTACAACTACATTAACTACCCAACCAGCATGTCATCATTATAAACCAAAGTTATTCGTGTAGTTGTCCCTAAAATACTAAATCTCCCACTTATGCACCTCCCTCAAAAAATTTATCAAACAAAATAACTAAACACCAAATTCATATAAAAATTCCTCTTATTTATAAAACAAAAAAATCTCCTTTAATTATCCAACAATAAAAATTAAAATAAATAAATATAAAAAACAAATAATAATAAATTAAAATGAAATACACTAAATATCAGAAAAATAAATTTAAAAAACCATAATAATAATAAAATAAACCAGATATCGTGTTAATACGTTTCTATACACGTTATTTATAATCAATATTAACTAAAGTTGATATTACAATAAGTAATATATTCCATAATTACCTTTAGAAGCTATTAACCCCTATCTCTGTTTCCCGCCACGGAGGGAGGAGCGGGAAAATAAGAACGAATTCAAAGATTAAGAAAAATAAGAAAAAGTACACAAATACCCAGCAGATCGCAGACCTCGATCCCGAATTCTTAAAACCACCTCACTGCAATCTGCCCTCGCCCGTTGGCAGGGTTTTGCCGCATTCTCCTGCCTTAAACCTCAGGGGAAAAAACCACCCACATGGCTTGTATCAGCAATTCCCTGTTCAAGTCCCTCCAGGCCCGAGAAATCCAGCCCCTCAGAGGTAATGCATATCTTTTTTTTTTTTTTTTTTGGATCTAGATATACAGGTTTAAGCCCATTCCGGAGATTTTACAGTAACAATTTCATTGACTATGGCTGATGGCAATGCAGTACGCAAGAGGCCTTATATGGGTAGTATGATATCCGAGGGAGGGGACGGCCATGGAATTCTAATGATGGAGCCCAATAACATATCTACGCCTGCTCTTGCAGTATCATTTGCCCAGGTAAGGGTTTAGGGTTTATCAGGATTCAGTTATATCATGTGCATATGACCTCATTGTTGTTGCTACTTGGGATTTTAAAAATTTGATGTTTTGTCTGTAGACAAATGGTGGCAGTCACGTGCTTGCAGTTTCAGATGAAGAAGGGTTTGTTAGCCTTTTTAATACACAGCGCCGATTGCCTTCTTATTCTTCCTGTCAACTTGACACAGGTTGGTCGAACACTTTACTAAAATGGGGCTGTTTCTTGGGTTTTGAAATGAGTTCTTGATGGTTGTTTGCTTCCTTTGATTGCAGAGGATGTTAGAACAGAGCTATGGAGGGCTCATAACAATGCCATCTTTGATATTTGCTGGATAAGGGTAAGCTGTGCATTTTAGTAGGAGTTTAGATGGTTCGTTTTAGCATAGACTTAGAGTCTGCTGTATTTAGTTCGCGTGTTTTGAATGATCTCGGAATGTTTTATGGGAGAAATTTGGGCTTCAGATAACTGTTTTGCGGCAATATAACTAATCCAGTTCAAGCACTTTCTTCAAATGCATTTGATGGACGGTTATGGCTTTCAATTTCATTGAAAAAATGTACTTGATTGGCAGTCATGACTTTCGACATTGATGAAAACTCCTTTGATTGGTAGTCATTGCCTTAAACTTTATTGAAAAACATATACAGGAAGTCATGGCCCTGAATTTTTTTGGAAATGAATTTGATGGCGAGCCATGGCCTTCAACCGTCATTAAGAAATGCATTTGAGGGGCACCGCCCTTCTTAATTGAAAAAATTTGCTGAAGTGCTATCTGATGTTCTGTTGTTATTGTTTTGCAGGATGATAACCGTATCTTGACCGCTTCTGGAGACCAGACGGTTAGTTCACTGATTCCCTTTAATTGATATTTGCTCAATGACATCTTATATTCAGAATTTAGAAGCATGTTTGTTGAAATGGTGTGGATATCGATTTATACATTGCAAAAGCAAAGAACACATTCGTGCAATGATTGCAGAAGATAGATCCATTTAGAGTTAAACGTGCTGGATGTTGCCCAATTATGACATTTAGTACAGTCCAAATGATGAACAAGCAATCTATCAATCACGACCATATAAACAATTGTATGGCTTTCTATGTTTTAAGCATTTAGAGTTCTGGAATAAGCAGTCTATCAATTTGGTACTGCTCTTTAAATGGACAGACGACTAAGTGAATCTAGAGTCTTAAAGTATACAAACATAAAGAAATGTTTGGGTAGGTCTAAGACAACAAAGTGCTTAGCAGTCCATGAGGGTTCCATTCTTGCTGTGGTTTGTCCCATGTGGATGACATGAGTTTCAAAGGGGTGAGGTTGGGTGCATGCCCCAAATAGAATCAATGCAGCTCCTTCAGGGGTGTTTCTTGAAGCAATTGAAGAAAATAAAAAGAAGAAGAAGAAAATGTGTTTAGTGATATGCTTGGTGTGATTTATTATCTTAAGGGTTTTATGACTTTCTGATATGGAAATAAAAAGTGCCGTCCTTAATTTCCATACAAGCATGCAGACACGGCCTTTTTTCTGATATGGAAATAAAAAGTGGCGTCCTTAATTTCCATACAAGGATGCAAACACGGCCTTTTGCATTGTATATACAAGTTTTACCCTCGGATTTCTTTTAGATGTAGTTTAAATGGAGGCCTATCGTTTGAGGTCGATTTTTTTGTCCTAATAGAGATTTGGTTGACTGTTGCAGATTAGACTTTGGGATGTGCAGGCCAAGGAATGCCTTGGCGTCATGAAAGGTCATACGGGCAGTGTCAAGTCACTGTGCTCACATCCTCTACAATCTGGTAAGTTCGTGTATTTTGAGAACTTGTACTTAGTGATGAATAAATTTGGTTTTTTTACACAAAAATGGAAGATGCATGAATAATTGACTGGTTACTCTAATTCTTACTGCACTTGTAATTATGCTCAAAGCAGGCATCCCACATAAATATGCAGTTTGATACCAGCGACCTATTTAGTTTATTAGATTTTGAAACTCACCTTGAATATCAACATCAGCCAACATGCAAACGTACGATCTGATTGTTCTATCAAATTAACAGGACTGTAAATAGCTTTCAGGGAGTCAACCAATTCAAATGCTCTATTTAGCGTTGTTAACCATTGGCTTTGAGACACTGCCTTCTTGCGGACATAATGAAATGCAAGATACATTTTTAATGGTATATCTGTCCAAACCTTGAAATTAGTGAAGGGACAATTCTTCCTCGCTTTCGTTGTATTTTGCATGGTCTAGTTTTATTTCTTGGCCAAGTTCATGTTGAAGGTAGGAATCTGCACCTTTTGATTGATTGTTAACGGTGGCCATCAACATGAGCAGCCCATTGAGAGGTAGCTATCCACACATTAAGATCAGCCTGTTAAGGCTGCTTATCATGAAAATGACATGTAGCTCATTGGTAGAGCAGCCCATTGACTGGGCAAGGTCTTGGGTTTATTCCTATCCTATCCTGTTTTCAACACCATGAGATCTGATGGATCCCTAGATGGTCCTTCCATGTTTCGGTCTTTGAAACGAAATGTTTGTTTTTCCCTTTTTGGCTTTTGTATAGCTTTGTGTCTGAAAGACCATCTGGTTTCTGGGTGGACACAAACTTGACCAGCTTAGAATGTGCTCCTGTTTCACATTCATTTTCAAACGTTTAGAGTTATCCAAGTTGTTTAACTGAATACAGTTTCTCTGCAGATCTTTTTGTGTCAGGCTCAAGGGATGGCTCTATAGCTTTTTGGGACATGCGCTCTGACTCGGCTTCATGTAATCGAACTAATGAAGAATGCTTCACGTAAGCTTTTTAGTTCTGAAATCGCATCATTACAGGCATCATTGTAATTTTTTTCATGAAATGTAGAATGTCTCTGTTAGGAATCCCGCTGTGGCTATAATGGCCAATAGCGAGGTAAAATATCTCTCTGTGCATAATTCAATGAATGTGCATGTGTGTATGTCAGAACTGTCGCTACCATAAAAGATGCACATGTTCCCAGTCATGGAAGAAGAATGCGACGGAACAAGGTATGACAATTTGGAAATATTGTGGTTAATTGGATTGGCTTTGTGGAGCTATTGTTGTCTGCTTAATGTGTGCAATGCGAACTGAATGTAGATTTTGAAATTGCAGGTGGCTTCAAAGAGTATAACATCGGTTCTTTATCATAAAGATGAACGAGTGGTGATCAGTGCAGGAGCTGCAGACAGGTAGTTCTGTTATTCTCTTTGGGCTTTGGAACTACCTTGTTATTTTATATTTTAAATGAATCCCGATTGTACAATCGGGAAAATGAGATTGACAGGTGGTGGCCTCTCTAGAGTCAAAATCTGCCAAGCCTCTTGAAGCCATTGTAGTTTAATCTGACTAGGTCATCAGGTCTTCCATTGTGTTTAATCTGACTAGGTCCTCAGGTCTTCCAGCATTCAGTAGTGTGCGAACCCAGGAAACAATTTAGTGGATAATCTTTAGGGAATAATTTAGTGGATAGTATATCTTTGTTATTGACTCTTCAGTGGGCTTACAGATTTTGTTGAGTTTTTTCAGTGTTATTCATTCAGTCTAAAATGTTAGGAAAAATAGGTTTGATCCTCATACTTATTAGCTCCTAAATCTTCTCTGCTAAGGGTAGATGTTGATTTACTTCTTATATCTTCTATAGGAAACAGTTTAGTTCTGGCTTTGTTTATACATAAATGTACTCAACAGTCTTTTTATCAACAATCTCTTTTCACCTACTTTTTATCAACAATCTCTTTAACCTACTTTGTAATCATTAATTAAACATTATTATTATTATTTTATGATATTTCTGTGTAATAAGTGATGACTATACTAATATGCAAGATAATTATGCTTTAGGATACATCGGAATAAACAATTGTAGAAAAAGCTTATACCTCAAGCGTATTATATCGTATCTCTTGAATGATGAAGTAAAACCTTTCAGCGTTTTCCAAGATATGAGTTTCTTGATCACAATTAGCAATCGAATCATTCACACAGGAACTCTAAAAAATAATTCAAACATAAAAGCAGCGTTTTCCAAGATAAGAATTCCTTGATCACAATTAGCAATCAAATAATTCAAACATAAAATTGAAGCTCCACAAATAATTCAAACGCGAGGTTTAACAGAAAATCGAAAAGGGATATTTTATATTGATTAAATATTTTGGAAATATTTGAAATGCGTTGGTTAAGAATTAGGTGAAAGAAGTGAGTTTACTTAAAGTCAAATTTCAAAAAATTTCTGAAATTCGTAATTGAATTAAGACACTTAAATATAAACTAAAGCATAGACAAAAGAATAGAAGATGTTTTGCATTGATTTTGCAAACATCTTATTCGTAAATGTATTCTTATGTTGCAAGAAATGTTTAGTTTACTGATGTTAAAATGGTTAAGAATTATATTTTGGAAATACCATGTATGCTGTTTTTAAATCTGGAAATGTTGTACGGCATATTTGGTTGTGTTTTTAAAGTAGCGTGGTAATTTTTTTTTAAGGTTTTAGATGTTTTTATTTCAAAGTTTTTCAATTGATTTAAGTGTTTAACACTTAAAAAGAATCGAGACCCGTAGAAAAATGTCACCTTGTTTGTGGCTAAAGATAATTAAGTTAATGATTTTTTTGGATGAAATTTGTTGAATTTATCATAATATTAAATTTTAAATTTTAAATTTAATTTTATTATTTTATATTTATTTAAAAAATTTATATTTTATTTATTATATATTTGATATATTTTATTGTTTTTTTAATATTTGATTTTTTATTGTTTTTTAATATTATTATTAATGGTTAAGGTTTTAGATTGTTTTATTTTTATTGAATTTATATGGGAAAAATAAAATTTTATATTTTTTTGGTTCCAATAAATTTAACAATTTCAAGGAATTTGAAATTGGCATGATTGTGATACTTCTTTTGGATTCTATAGATTTTATCATGAATAAGGTATGCGATTAGCATTAGTCAAGATCAATGTTATGAGATTTAGAATCATGTAATTATCTATGAGAGTTAATATGGTTGGGTCTCCTCTAAAATATCATTTATGTGTATTATTGTTAATTTCTTGTGCCTTAATAGGGTCATGTTTTTGTATGTTTTTAGTTTGGAAACTTGTAACTATTTCTATGTTTTAAGCAATTTAAATATATTATCTAAGAAAATTGAAAAAAATTTACTTTCACTATTTAGTATTTTAAATTTTTTAAAATATATTAACCAATTAAAAAAATCAAAATAAATTTATTTTATTTATCTTAAACCTATAGAAAAAAACCATTTTTCTCATTTATTAAGGAAGGTAATAATAAATAATTTTAATAGTGAATAATTTTATTTTCCTATATCCTTTGTCTTTTCTATATATATATTTAAATTCAAAATCACATTACATCTTTTCCATTTAAATTTAAAAAAGAAGATATTTTCCATTTTTAAACAATAAACTATTAACAAAAACAATGTTACACTTAATGATTCTAAATTAACTCATTATTCCGTGTTTATTTCAGTGTTGTGAAATTCTGGGATACCAGAAAGTTGAAAGCACCAATTACACAAACACCCCCTCAGTGCCAGACATCTGTTGAAGGCAAGGTATGTTCTTATTAGTTGACCCTCTCTGCTGCTATGGTTCTATTATGCTTTCTTGAGATTATTTCTCACAAACATCGCAGACAAGTTGTTTGTGTTTCTAAGTTTTCTGTATCATCTGTTCATTAGGGCAGGGCATTTGTCAATATGCATGTTCTACTTGTTTTGGCGATATATATGTTAAACTAGGGATTTTTGTACTTTTATTCGAATTGCAGTTCAACCTGCTTTATTATTTGTTAAAGTAATTACATATCCTGCCTAGTGCTGAATTACTGTTTTAAATAATTGGGTTTCTTATCTTTTTTGCCAGCGAAGAATATTTGTAAATATACATGTTTAAATATGAGTATTTGTACTTGTCATTCCATCTGCAGATCAACTTGCTTTATTTCGTGTTATCACATTTTCTGACCAAGGCAGAATGACCGTTTACATAGTTTGGGTTTCTTAGCTAGTTTGTTTCTCACATTCTCTTCTACAAGGATGTTTCAACTCGAAAAATAAGAACTTTCTTGTGCTTCAATATTGTGTGATTTTGTGATAACATAACTGATCTATATATTCTCTTGTGCTTGTATTTGTCTATTTTTCTTTCATACTGCATCTTCCAAAGGACTGTCGGAGTGATCAATTACCTTTTGCTCGATTGTTTATCATAACATTGCCTACTTTCTTGTTATTGGGCTTTAGATTCGAGACATTTAGGTGTCAGGTATCTGCTTGTTCAAAGAGATAGAATCCATGGAAATTCTAGAGCATGCTTAACTAATGTAGATTGTGAAGTATAGTCACAGTTTGGTTCTTACTGCAGAACAGTTGTAAAATTGTCCAAGGACTAATGTATATTTGAAATTGAGTTTGCTCTTGTAAGCTAACTCCAGTAGGCCTACAATGTCTTCATGATGCTCTGGTTTATGTTGAAATATTTACCTGTTTGACTAATGTTCTTTTGGTGTTGGTTGTCACAGGAAGGAAGAGTTCATGGAATTGCTAGCCTATCTCTGGATTCAAGTGGAGAATTTCTCATATCGTCCTGCATGGACAACAAGTAATTTTGTGTCATGATTTTGTTTGACTGGACCGATCTTTTCTTAATGTACCTTATATCGTAGCTATTCTGAATTCGTGTTTGACTTTGAAGTAGTGAAATTAAGCGGTGGTTTTAGTTAAATAATTTGCACTTGCTGAGTGTTTTATTGTTTCATTCTGCAGGATTTACTTGTATAATGCATTTCAACCAGATAAGGGTCATCTGAAAAGTTTTGCGGGTCATGTGCTTGGTTCTTTCTACATAAAGGTAAATAGATTTACTTAACATACATTATGCTTTGAATATACAGATATCACTACATACGTGGCTGTTCTGTCTTTGCTTTTAATATCTCTAGGAATTCATTTGGATTCTCGACTACTACTTGGTTGTTTTGCATCTAAAAGATGCAACCTGAAAATGATAGCTTGTGGTTTTCCACCTTTCATTGGGTTTATGTGAATATAGCTATTTTTAGTGTCAATGTTTATGTTGCTGTTTTTGGTGCCCGCCCAATTCCTCCCTCTTTCTTTTAATCTTAGACTGACTGAAAATTGGCAAGTGGCCAATGTGGACCTTCCCCGTGGTTGTCTAATCAGCTCGTAGTTATTCTTGAGTCATGAGTTTTGCCACCTCCAAAAACCTAGTTGGTTTAAAAAACAACCTTTCAAAAGATTGGGAGGTACGGCTCATTTATATTCATATAGCCACCCTTGCACCAAGTAGCAAGATCACATGGTTACTTGATTATGCCAGAAGACGAGTCAGCCTTGAAGGCTTAATAGTATTTTGCTTTATAACAGGTGATTTTGGCTGTTAATATTCTCATACCAATTTACCATTGACGATTCTTTTAAAAAAATTAAAATATATGCATGCTTTTCCAGTGTTTCCACCTCAATTTAAAAGACCTTAGTCTCGATGATTTGCAGCTGCTGTCAAATGATGATAACCAATATATTATTGTTGCAGGCTTCTTTTAGCCCTGATGGGACTCACATACTGAGTGGATCAAGTGATGAAAATGTCTTCATATGGCAGGTTTGTTTTCAAATTGCGATCAAACTGTTCGAGTTCTTATAATGTATAGTTCTCTACAGTGTGAGTGATTTCATCACCAATAACTTCATGCTGGATTTTCAGGTTGACAGGCCAGAAGCAGATCCTGTAATTCTCAAGGGACATCGAGGGGAGGTAACTGCTGTGGACTGGTAATACAAGTTCTGCACAATGGTGTTAGCATAAAATATGAAGTGCTTCCTTTTCGAGAAATTTCAAGATAGGTTCACCGCATGTTGGCATTAGGATTATTGAAAATTTACTCAGCAACAATTCTCTATCCTCCTTTGTAGTTTCTTATAGTGGTCACTGCTGCTTGCAGGTGTCCAACTGATTTTTGTAAGATTGCAACTTGTTCAGATGATTACACGGTAACTGAACACATTTTTTTGGATAATGATGAATTCATAATTATTGCTAGATGCTTACATATCTTTAGTTTTAAGCGTCAAATTATCTTATATATTTTTGGCGCAAACTTGGATTCACTTGATGAATCATTTACTCTGTAAATGAACAGGTCCGAGTTTGGAGTATTAAGGATTGTACTTTTGAGAGTGAGCATTGTACTCCATCTGCAGTCCGTCGAAGAATATCAGCTTATCCATCTTCTGTCTCTCAAAGATTATTTGATTCAACAGATGCAGGACATCTCGAAACATCTCCTTCAGACATCCGAGCTTGCGATACAGAAGTTGCTTCTGCAGACAGTGATAAGGCGTTCTCACCAAATGGTAAAGCTTTAACCCCTAAGGCCTCGAAGAAATTGATTCCGGGAACAATGTCCTCGGAAAGCAGCCCTCATGCCAGCAGTGTCTCAAAGACCATTTCACATAGTGGAGAGAACTATGCCCTCATTCAAAAGACTCCAGAATCTTTGAAAAGTCCCTCTTCAGTCTTAAATCCACCTTCATCTTCAAAGAGGAAAACCATTCTGGATTACTTTGGGACAAGTTGACAATCATATTCTTCAATACATCAAGGCAGTTGAAGCAGTGTACCCTGTGTAAAACACAATCCATCTGGAATTGGTATCTGAACAATGACCTCCCATGAGGTAAACGCCATTGCCAATTTTGTTTGATAAAAGCTGGTGGTATTTGTAAAGTCTGCCATATGTTAAAGCTGTGTACTCAGCCTAAAACGCCCTTATCTGGAATTGGTATTTAATTTCCCATCCCGTAAACACTATTGTCAAATTTGCTTGAGGGAGCTGTTGGTATTTGTAAAATCTGCTCTATGCATGGAATGGTGTGATCTCTGAGAGAGCCTATACCAATGAAAGTTTTTAAAGAGGATATTGGCATTCTCAGTGTACAGATAAAAATCATACAAATTTTGTCGAATTCTATTTGAATTGATTTGATAGCATTGATCAAAAGGTGCAACTGCAGCCATGTCCTGTATAATGAATGTGATTTTGTTATGCATGGAGGCTTGTAGTAAGTACACCAACTTGAAAATAATGTAATTCTTTCACCTTTATAATCAATACCCATATGGAACCATTGATCTGTTTTTGCTTTCGCCTTTATGACATTTGACTTGGCACCATAAATTTGATACAACGCATATGGAGCTAGTCATTTGAATGATCTTTTCGTGTAACTGATACGAGGAGTCTATTCTAATGGTCTATATCCCAAACGGTTATTACTGTTCATCTAATAGGTGCTTAGGCAGACTCGATTTATCTCCTCCGGTAATGCATGCCAATGAAATATGCTTAAAAATGTTGGCTTAATATCATTGAATAATAAACATCATGTAAAACGCTAAGCTTTGTTATTATTTAAGAAATGGTACCAACCATCGAAAAATTTTCATCTCCCTTTTTAAATATAATTGTATTCCATCACTACGACTACCAAAAAATGGTCTAATAAAAAATTGACAAATTGTTCTCCCAAGTTTCATCCTCTTTTTAGTGATGACACTTGTGTAGTACTTGATTACCAAGTTGAATACTGTTTAAATCTTGCGTTTGAGGTGCTGGTGAATATTCAAGTTACTGTTTTAACTCTTAGGTTCCTGATTTCAGCTATGTTACTTGTTGCACTAAATGCTGTGAATTTCTATGTTACATTTGCATGCCAATGATTCAATTAGTGATGAAAGAAAACTTCACAAAAAGTGATAAAATTGATAAATTATATCACGTCTGTTTGTGATTTTCGAAGGCATTGTGTCTAGACACGGGATCCAAACAATGTATTGGTTGTCACTATTGCAAGTGGTTTGACATGAATGGATCTGAAGACATGCACATGGTGATTTGATAACATTGTGATTAGACCATAAGTTAATGCCCATGTATTTCAAGTATATTAGTGCAGATTTACTATGATGTTGAAATGATCTCATGGACTTCACTGTGAACTATTTCTTTTAAAAAATCTAATACTTCCATTAATAGTAGAAAATATTATTTTATTATAAAATTGACATAACACAACATATTTACAGGTGCCGTACTTTGCTTTTTGACCATTTTACTGTGACAACAAAATATTCACTTATCTAAAGCTTTTTATTAACAGACTGTCCATTTGATCAAAATAAGAATGTTGTTTTAGAAACTGTCATTTGGGAGTATACTGGTCTATACGTTTGTATGCCTGATTTTAGTTCGAGAATGCCAAAAGAAGTCTGTAGCCGCAGTAAAGGTCATTGGCTCTTACATGTAAAGTAGATTTTTTGTTAATTGCTTTGATGTATATTTTTATAGAAAATTCTTGATTGCATTGCCATGGGTTGGCCTTAAGCTTCATTCCCCTTTTGTCTTAATTGTTGTATTATATTACGGTCCTAGTATATTGTTGTGAAAACATGGATTGGATTAGAGTCAGGGACATCCAAATTTATGCTTTAGTCTATCTGTTCTATGTTTTGGAAGATGTTTTAGCATATTTTCAGTTTAATTTGTCTAGAATCCGGCAGGGTTTTTTTGGAATCACAAGTTTGATTTGTAAACTCTCCACAATCTGAGTGCTGCAGGGTTTTTTCAGGGAGCTGAATCCATATATTCTGGCAAAAATTCATTGTAAACAACAATATTAAGATTTGACAAAAAAAAATTCGCTGAATTTTGTCCAAATACTCCAAAACGTAGCACGTTTAGACAATGTTCAAATTCATTATCCTATTGTTTTTGCTGTCATTTAATAATTTTGTATGATGGTTCTCCCTTTTTTTCCTCAGAATATCTTTAAGCAGTTCAGATTACAAAACACTATATCTTTTAGCACCTCAGATTACAAAACACTTTATCAGCACTTTTGTTGATTTTTGTTCCTATAACTTTTGTTCAGGTAAGTGTCTTATTAGTCCATGCTTCGCCAGGGAATATAGCACTTGCTTTGTGGTTAAAGTTCATTGACTCTCGATTATTTTGATATGCTTTTGCAATTTTAACTAAAGTTTTGGGAAAATGTTGAATATTTATATTTTCTTGTAAATTCAAAAATATTTTTCTATTTTTTAAAAATTTTATTTCTATTTTTTGATTGGTTGAGTGAGCATTGATGGGGACATAATTGCTCAGGTGGAGGGTGATTTATTTTCAGTATTTGTCAGTGCTTGACAAATCATTTTAAAATAAAAAAAGACTAATTTTTTGAGTGACCATTTTGCTGCTAAGTGCTTTTACGTAGTACTCTAAGCAAGTCCTTTACGTAAGCGGGGGAGGGGGTGGCAGGGGAGGTTGGCAGGGGGTTTGACTTTTCATTGGCAAGTGTTGTGACATTGACACTGACAAGTATTGCTAGTGCATTTTGCTTTTATTACATTTTAAACTTTTACAAATTTAGTTGTGGAGGAGAATAGGTGCATGGAGCCATGAATCTATGCGGAGTGAAGGATGTGCTGGAGAAGGGGTAAGTGCGGAGTTAAGGGAGTGCAGAGAAGCGCTTCCGCACTTGCAGATGGATTCTACGAGATTATGTGGGAACATGCAACTTCTTAACTTTAATCACTTTGCTATTTTGTGTGATATATGCAGAGCAACTGGATATAGTAGGTTTGAAGAAGACAAGGCAATTTTTTGTAGTGGCAAGACTTTTAAAGGTTGAAGTACTCCTAAAGAACAAAAAAAAGGAAAACAACAACAACAACAACAACAACAACATTAAGAATGATTGTGCAAAGCAGGGAATATAGACATTGTTTCGCAATGTTTTGTATCTTTGCATACATTTTCTTATACCTCTTATAGCAGAAAGAACTACAAAAGCTTGGGGCATGAAAATTTTGGGTTACGTGTATATCTTTAGTTTTTTCAAAATTGCAATGGTGGCCGCCATGAATGCCAAAAGATAAAGTCATGCTTTTTCAACTTTACTTATTAATTCTTTTCAAAACTTCAATTTCAAGTTCCAAAGTCATCAATGTTAGCATGGACATAAATCTTAATAGGCATATGAACACAATTTAGGCATATAGAATCATTTGTTTGTTTTTTCAATTTGGCGTCTCGTCTAGTCGTATTTTTTACCATTTTCTTTCAATGATCTTCGCCTTGTGTCTACTGTAGAACAGTGGGTTTCACGTTGTAAAAGATGTGGATGACGTTGGGAAGTCTTAATTACAATCTTTTTGCATTTGCATTAAGACAATCTTGTTTTGAGTTCATGATCAAATACTAATTGAAAATAATTATCGCTACCAACAGGGAACATTGATACATTGTGTGGAATGCGAAGGTGTGATCCCCCCACTTCTTCATTTCATTGTTTGCACCTTAGCATTTTACACAATGTATCAACTTTATGGAGATCTAGGTTAATTTTATTCCTCTCCTTGCCACCCCCTTCGTCTATGTAAGTGGCTTGTAATTGTGTTAGTTCTGGCATCATTGGGCAAAGCAATAGCATAACAGTGTCAATGTTTGTTTTAAAGCACTTAGTGACGAAGTGGTTATTAGTAAAAAGATCTGCAAAGCTTTAATAATGAAAATAACAAAGGTTGGCTTTGCTTTCATTTCCCTTTAAGTTTGGGGCATGTAATATTTGGTTCGGTGCGATGTCCGATTTTGAAAACTATGTTTGGTGGCTTTGAGTGCGAAGGTGTGGAGGAAGCATAACTAAAACATATAACATCTTCATACTCCACATATGGGCGAATGCGTGTGAGCAAGAAATGTTGTGCATGAGTAAGTATGCGAAACAAATAACAAAAACTTTTATCCATAATGGTTGTATCTTTGCAGGTGGCTTCGAATGAAAGCTTTTTCTACATCTTCACACTTTGCATAACTTTAAAAGGTTAGAACATAGAACACTTTCCGAACTTTATAGCAATTGTGCACACTACTATGTTGATGTGGGCTTGTTTTTATTGGATATTAGGATGCAAAAGAACTTTGGTGAAATTGCTTTATGAATGACCTAACACGCAATTTTGAAGGCTACTGTGGAAAGCTAACTATGTTCTCAAAACTATGTTCGGTTTGCGGAGGTGTAGATGAAGGACAACAAAAACTTGTTTCGTATCTCCACACTTCTCATAAATTAATAATATTAATACATACGACATGTTAAGAACTTTATAGTGAAAGGAACTACAAAGCTTTGATAATGAAAATAATAAAAGATGGCTCTCCTCTCGTTTCCCTTAGCTTGGGTGTATATCGGGTGCGAAATAAAGGTGGGCTCGTTTGATTTGATATCGAGATGCAAAGGAGTAGTGGCAGTTCTGCTTTGTCGGTGATTTGATGTCTGATTTTCAAAACTATGTTCAATTTCTTTGATCATTTAAAAATTGTGAGCACTATGGTTTCATAATATAGTATTGTGCAAAAAGAAGTGTGCGGGAGAACTGTGTGGAGGGAGGACGCTTGTAGAAATGCAGAACATTGTGGTAGAAAGATTATGTTTGTTATTGGGCACACTTGTTCTCCCACAAAAATCACAGATTAAAAACATATTTCATTCAGTATTGAACAATAAGTGTTCAATTCACAAATGCTCAAAGAAATCTAAGTTTTATGAAGCTTTCATGAACATAACTCCAAATTAATGTACATAACCTAATGCAATTTTAACAAGTAACGTGTTTGTAGTTGCATTGGCTAGGTGTTCATCATGCATTTTTTGGCATGTATGTTGCCAACACATACTCAATTAGTTCTCGAGGGGGCTTGTTAGGAATGGTTTTCTCCAAAGTGTTTTTTTTACGTGCTTTGCTAAGTTGCTGTTATTTTAGTTGTCAAAATGGACAATAAATAATGTTGTGCATTTTGCTTGTTAGCGTAAGAAATATGTAGAGAAACTCTTTTCGAAGACAGGGACAAATTCTACGATATCTTTATCAAGTATGTTGTGGTTCCTTTCTTCTAAATGCAAGTCCTTGGAGCGTTTCCACAATATACATAGGAGTAAGTGGGGTTGACCAGATCCACGACTTAGTTTGTTACAATTAAATCCTAAATTTGGGTGTTATAGAAGAGTTTTACCATTGCTTTTGAAGGAAATTTTGCATCATCAATGTGGATGCATGCATATGCTATTAATGCGTATATTCTTTGTTATCTTCTTTATCGTGTATAATTATACCATGTTGTTCGTTTCCATGAATGTTGTTTATGCTGTGCTTGTCGTGGAGCAATAACCCATAGTGAATTTAGAACATGTTTGAAGCGTGATTGCCAAGACATCAATGGAAAAACATTTGTTTGCTATAAAAAGAGAGCCTATGGATGCAATTTTAAGCCAACATAATCTATTTCGTTTAAACAAATTTGCATATGTTGTAGGAGATTGTCTATTTGATGCTATGCAAACTCGAGTGCATTTTAGATACACATCAATATAATTACATGAAGGAACAATATACCATTTCTGAAATGATTTAGATGAACAGAATGTTGAAGCAATATTATCTTATCAATACAAATTGAACATAGATGCATTGATAGAGATGCATGGTTATAAATAGCCCAAATGTGTACTTGGAAAGTATGACAAAATCAACTTCAACTTCTATGATTGTGGAAGAACAAGGACTATGGGGGGATATATTTTGTATGCATTGGTTATCGAATTAGCTAAAAATTCTGATAAGATTTTGGTCAAAGACAAGAATGAAATCTATTTGCATTTTAATACAATTTATGCAAATAAAGTTAAGACATATTTTTCCACAATGAAAATCCAATTGTTGGACATTTTAAACCACTTATTTGCAAGAAAAAATGTTTAATAAGAACTAAATTGTGAACATATGATGAAGATAACAAGGTACGCATAAATAAAACAAAAATGGATGCAAATAGAGGAAATCATGAGTAAACATGTTTGAGAGATTGTATGGGTTCAAGGGTATTTACAACGAAAATTGTTTTGAAAAAATATGTCAATTGATGCACAATGAATATGATGTCTCCTTTCTACGATCTATAATTGCATAAACTTTTTGCAATGTAATCATGCATAATGATTCGTTTGCATTAAATTGCATAGAAAAATACATGAATGAAAATGCAATTATTTAATTCCTTGGAATAATGGATTGGCAAGGATACATTATACAATTGGTAGTGCCATATGAAAAAGGGAGTATAAATGGTGGAATTTTTGTTTATTATTTTATACATTATATTTTGAATATAACTATATACGTATGGTTTGTTGATATGTTGACTGTTGTAGCTGAATTTCACTCGTTCAAGGAAGATGCAATAGTATTGCATGTTATGCAGTTTTGAGCGAATTAAATCATTTGCATTGTGAACCTCTAAAAGAAATAGTACAAGAGAAAAACATTTTATGTGGTATGAAACAATTAACGAAGAACAATATATAGAAGAATCCTATAAAAATGATAGTGAGGATTATGTGAATGGCTTTGAAAACATGATCATAGATGAAGATATCAGAGAACTTAATTAGAGCTTATCAATGCAAACAAGAGATCGCATTTATCATTGCGTGAACTCAAAAAACAATAAGAAACAAGGACATTGTCGAAATAAGTTTATTTCAAAGACCATGCAAGCGGTTAAATTTCCGTATGAACATTGATCATTTGCATTTCAAAGCTTTGAAAGAGATAGAAAGAGGAAAAACCATTTTACGTAGTATTGAAATAGATAAGGGAAAACAACATGTAGGAGAATCATATAAAAAAACATAATGGGAATAATGAAAATAGCTTTAAAATCATCAATATAGATGAAGATACCATGGAACTTAATACAAAGTATGTCAATGGAAACAAGAGGTCACGTTTGTCATTGCATCAACTCAAAAAACACATAAGAAACAATGATGTTGTCGAACCAACTCTAATTAGAAAAGCATCGAAACAACCAAAATCAACACAAAATACAATATTTCCAAGTAAACATAATAAATCATTATAGATGTTTGATTATACATTTGAAACAATGGCCGAACAACAATATTTCAAAAAAATATAAGATGTTCCTGTCTATGATTGTGTGATATGTAATCAAACTTAGTTTAAAAAAGATGTTATAGAAAAACAATTGCCCAATGTGTCCAAAAGTGAGTGTATATGTAAAAATGCAAAAAAGCATTAAATAATGACAAAATGATCAAATTTGCAGTTCCAAAACGGATTAGGCGTAATAGAAAAATATCCATGGTGAAAGAACTCTATGAATTGGAAGAAAGACTAATATCACTAAGATTACCATTTTTTGTAAACACAGGAACTTGGGTGGTGTTTTAGAAAACCACAATTGGCATTGATTGGTGGATTAATCAATGTACTTGCGGACACATTTCGAATCCAAATTGCACTTCCTCGTGACATAAATGAATCTAGTACATTGTCTATGGCAATTAAAAGACATTTACTGTTTAAAAACATATTTGTTGTTGAACGAATACACATTCATAAAGCCATGAAGGCATTGGAACATTTGTGTAAAACTCCGCTTTATAAACTAGAGAACGTCTGAATAAATGAACACTGAAAACAAGTCTTCGATCAAAAAAGGATGCATACGCATATGAGACAGACACATAAAGCAATGATGATAATGATGACTATGACGAAGAGTCAATAATAAAAACACTATTACATGGATTTAGCGTTTCGTATAGTATTTATGGTCTTTGTAATAATTAAATAAACATTGCTCCTGGTAAAGGATACAGGCCTTTGGGCATAATCAGAGATATATATTTATAAGAGATGAAGTTTCCGACATTGTTTTATAGGAAAATTGATTAGGCAATGTTACAAAAAAATTTAAATATAACGGTATTGCTCGATGGGAAGTTTTGCATCAAGATCACGATTTTGCGTATCATATAACAAATTTGTTTTAAAAAACAATGCAAATTATCCTCAGTAATGTATTTGGTTGTATTTGGATTCAAATAAGAAAATCGTAATTAAAAGGAAAAAAACTAACAACCAAAGATGTTAAAACAAAAGAAAACTTCAAAGACATTCTAGTGTCAAACATTAGGTATATGGATCTTAGAAAAATACGAATATCATTAGACTATTTTTTGCATTTACACAAGGAATAGATGTGTATTGAGGTCTATGTTCCCTATACTACTGATTACGGCTTCTTTGAATGGATTCTGTGAACAACTTCTATGTGAGCTCCCCAAGTTCCCACCAGACAAGAGAAGGGACACATCAATGCTACGAAGGATTTCGCAGGTAACTTACTAGGCGCGGGTGAGATAGGTGAAAATTTATTCAAAGTGAATCCCCGAACAACTAGTTTTGTCTTTTCCAGATGTCTGGTCAATGTAAAAAGCTTCTTCACCCAAATGCATTGTTCCTAAAGCCCAAACTTCATGAAATGGAATTCTTAATAATCTAAATAGGAACTGAAACTCCCTGTAAGTAGTTCCCTCTTTCGTTTCTAACAAGGAATGGAGAAGCCGTGTTACAACTTTTCTGGTTGATTTTTTGGGGAATAAACCATGATCTTATATATATCTTCCGCCAATTAAGACGGGATCTACAACAATAGGATCTTGAATTGTTGACACCTAAGGAAGATCCATTATATGCAATGATTCGACAATTGGGTCCACCAACTTTATTTGTTTCGTTTAGTAATACTGAACATATCTGGGAACCTTTAGAAAAGGCTTTGCAACAAATAAATCGAGAGAAAAAACCATCGAATGAAAATGAAGTAGAGGAAGATGATATTGATACCTTGATTAGAAATTACCCCGTTACTTGTGCGAAATATTATAGAAGTAGAATGAATGCTATACGCCAGTTAATTTTACACGAGTCTAAGTACTTTGGTGACGTTGTTGACTATTTCTTTGTAACAAAATTCCAAAATCGAGGAAGCTAACATGAACATGGATTTCTATGGATAAAAATGCTCCTATCTATGGAACAAGTAAAAACATTGAAATTGAAAGTTTCGTTGACAAGTACTTGTGTTGTGATTCAAGAAAACTACTTGTAAATCTGAAAAATATTCAACATTATCGTCATACAAAACCTTATAGGAAAGGAAAACAAATGCATTGCAGGTTCAATTTTCCAATTCCACCAATGTGAAAGATGAAAATACTTGAGCTTATGGAATTCAACAATGCAAAACAAAAGCGAATTCAAGACCGATATTTGATGAACTAGAAAATATGGAACATGATGAGACATATACTTTTGATAGTTTTCTTGAAAAATTAGGTATAAGTGAATCTGATTACATCCATGCAATTCAATGTACTATGAAACAAAGAACAATTCTATTGAAAATAGATCCAATAGACATATGTATTAATAGCTTTGTTTGACATCTTCCATTAATCTGGGGTGCAAATAGTGATGCTCAATTTGTACTTGACTTAGATGCTACGACTACTTAGTGTAGTTCATATATGACAAAACTAGATAAAACAATGTTGTCGATGTTTAAACATATACAAAATGAATGTAAAAAACCGATGGTGATATCATAGAAATGATTGCAAGACATGGAAAAACTTTATTGAACTTGCAATAAATGTCTGCACAACAAGCTGTATATATAGTGTTGTCATTGTATTTTTCGTACCTTGATAAATACTGATGTGTAAATTGTTTCTTTTTGATTTATTATCAAAATTGCAATGCTGTCCGTCCATGAATGCCAAAATATAGACTCATCCATTTTTAACTTTATGTATTAATTCTTTTCAAAACTTCAGTTTCGAGTTACACAATCATCAATGTTAACATGCACATAAATCTTAATAGGCATATGAACGCAATTTAGACATATAGAATCATTTGTTCAGATTCTCCAATTTGGTGTCCCGTTTGGTTGCATTTTTTACCATTTTCTTCCGATGATCTTCGCCTTGCGTCTATCGTAAAATAAAGGGTTTCATGTTGTAAAAGACGTGGATGACATCGGGAAGTATTAATTACAATCTTTCTCCATTTGCATTCAGATAGTCTTGTTTCAAGTTCGTGATCGAATACTGATTGAAAATAATTATCACTAAAGACATGAAACATTGATACATTTGGCGAAGTGCCAAGGTGAGACCCCCCACTTCCTTGTTTCTTCATTCACACCTTGGCATTCAGCACAATGTATCAAGTCTACGAAGATCCAAGTCAATTTTATTCTGCCCCTCGCCTCCTCCACCCCGTCTATGTAAGTGACTTGCAATTGTGTTAGTTCTGACATCATTAGGTAGAGCAATAACATAACAATATTAGAGCACTTAGTGACAAAATGGCTATTAGTAAAAGGAAATGCAAATATTCGATAATGAAAATAATAAAAGTTGGCTCTACTCTTGTTTCTTAAGTTTGGGCATGTAATCTTTGGTTTGATGTGATGTCCGGTTCTAAAAACTATGTTTGGTGGCTTTGAGTGCAGAGGTGCAAAGGAAGTATAATTAAAGCATATAACATCTCCATACTCCACATGTAGGAGAATGCGTGTGAGCAAGAAACGATGTGCGAGAGAACATGTATGCGACACAAATAATATAAAATTATATCCACAATGTTTGTACCTTTGCCAGTGGCTCTGAATGAAATTATTTTCCACTTCTCCACGCTACGCATAACTTTAAATGGATAGAACATATATCATTTTTAGAGCTTTATAGCAAATGTTGGCACTATTATGTCGACATTGGTTTGTTTTATTGGATATCGAGATGTAAAATAGCTCTAGAAAAATTTCTTTACAAATGAATCGACACGAGGTTTTGAAGACTATTGTGGAAAGCTAACTATGTTCTCAAAACTATGTTTGGTTGCTCTATTTGCGGAGGTGCAGACAAAGGACAATGAAAACTTGTTATGTATCTCCGCACTTCGCATAAATTTAAAATATTAATACATATAACATGTTATGAAATTTATAATGAAAGGAACTACAAAGCTTCGATAATGAAAATAATAAAATATGGATTTTCTTTCGTTTCCCTTAGCTCGGGCATATATTGGGTGCGAGATAAGGGTGGGCTCATTTTATTTGATATCGAGATGCAAAGGAGTTGTGGTAGTTCTGCTTTGTCGATGATAGTATGTTTGGTTTTCAAAACTATGTTTGATGGCTTTAATTGTTTAAAAATTGGGAACACTACAATTTCTGAATATAGTATTGTGCGAAGGGAAGTGTGTGGGAGAAATGTGCGGAGGAAGAATGCATGTGGAAGTGTGGAACTTTGTAGCTGAAAAATTGTGTTTGTTATTGCACACACTCGTTCCCCCGCATAAATCACAAATTAAAAATACATTTCATTTAATATTGGACAATAAGTGTTCAATTCACAAATGCTCAAAGAAATCTAAGTTTTATGAAGCTTTCATGGACATAAATCCAAATTAGTGTACAAATCCTAACAGAATTTTAACAAGAAACATGTTCGTAGTTGCAACGGCCAGGTGTTCATCATGCATTTTTTGACATGCACGTTGCTAACACATACTCAATTAGTTCTCGATGGGGCTTGATACAAATTATTTTTTTCCAAAGTGCCTTTTTACGTGATCTGCTAAGTTATCATTTTGCTAATTGTTGAAATTGACAATATAGTAGTGTTGTATGTTTTGCTTGTTAGCATAAGAAATATGAAAATAAGATCTATCGAAGATAGAGACATATTCTATGATATCTTTATCAGGTACGTTGTGATTCATTTCTTCTAAATGCAAGTCCTTGGAGTGTTTCCACAGTATACATAAGAGTAAGTGGGGTTGACCAAATCCGTGGCTTAGTTTGTCATAATTAACTCCTAAATCTGGATTTTATATGAGTTTTATCACTATTTTCGAAGTAAATATGCATCATCGATGTGGATATATGCATATGCTATTAATGTGTATATTCTTTGTTACCTTATGGCTTTCTCGTGTATAGCTATTCCACGTTGTTCGTTTTCCTGAATGTTTTTTATGTTGTGCTTATTGTGGAGCAATAAATCATAGCGAATTTAGAACATGTTTGAAACGTGATTGTTATGGCGTCAATGGAAAAACATCTGTTTACTATAAAAAAGAGTGTATGGATGCAATTCTAAGCCAACATAATCTATTTTGTTTAAAATTTTTTGCATATGTTGTAGGAGATTTCTTATTTGACGCTACACAAACTCTATTGCATTTTAGATACACGTCAATAAAAGTACATGAATTAATAATAGAACATTAAATAAATTGTTTAGATGAATGAAACACTGAAGCAATATTATCTTATCAACGTAAATTGAAAATAGATGCATTGATAGAGATGCATGGTATAAATAGCGCAAATATTTACTTGGTAAGGATGACAAAATCAACTTCAACTTATATGATTGCGTATCAGGAACGAGGACTATGCGGGGGCATATTTTGTATACATTGGTTATAAAATTGGCTAAAAATTATGATAAGACTTTGGTCAAAATCAAGAATGGAAATCTATTCACATTTTATTTCAAATTTATGCAAAGAAAGTTACAACATATTGTTCCATGACAAAAATCCAATTGCTGGACATTTTGAACCACTTATGTGCAAGAAAAAATGTTTAATAAGAATTGATCGTGACCATAGGATGAATATGACAAGGTACAAAAAAAAACATAACATAAAAGGATGAAAATAGAGGAAATCATGAGTAGACATATGTTTGAGAGATTTTCTGAGTCAAGAGTATTTACGGTGAAAGATGTTTTGAAACAATGTCAATTGGCACACAATGAATATGATGTCTCCTGTTTATCACTCATAATTGCACAAATGTTTTGTAATGCAATGATGCATAATGATTCATTTGCATTAAACTATATAAAAAAATGGATGAATGAAAATGCAATTATGCAATTCCATGGAATAATATATTTGCAAGGATACATTATACAATTGGTAGTGCTATATGAAAAAGGGAGGATAGATGGTGGATTTTTTTGTTTATGATTGGATATAGTATATCTTGAATATAACTATATACATATGATTTGTCGATACATTGACTATTGTAGCTGAATTTTGCTCATTCAAGGAAGACAAAAAGGTATTGCATGTTATGTAATTATGAACAAATGTAAATCCTTTGCATTATGAAACTATGAATGAAATAGTACAAGAGAAAAACATTTTATGTGGTATTGAAACACTTAATGAAGAGGAATATATAGAAGAATCCTATGAAAAACATAGTGAGAATAATGCGAATGGCTTTGAAAACATGAACATAGATGAAGATATCATAGAACATAAGACAAAGCTTATCAATGCAAATAAGAGATTGCAGTTATCATTGAATGAACTCAAAAAACATATAAGAAACAAGGATGTTGTTGAAAAAAGTTTAGTTAGAAAACCATGCGAGCGATCAAATTTTTGTATGAATATTAATCATTTGCATTTTGAATTTTCGAAAGAGACAAAAAGAGGAAAAATATTTTACGTGATATTGAAACAACTAAGGAAAAGGATCATGTAGAAGACTATTATAAAAAAAACATAATGGGCATAATGCAAATAGCTTTAAAAACATCAACATAGATGAAGATACCATTGAACTTAATACAAAGTCTGTCAATGGAAACAAGAGGTCATGTTTGACATTAAATCAACTCAAAAAATAAATAATAAACAATGATTTTTCCAAAACAATTCTAATAAGAAAAACATTGAAATGATTAAAATCAACAAAGAATATGATATGTCCAAATAAAGAAAAGGAATTGTTATAGGCGTTCGATTATACATTCGAAAAAATGGCTGAACAACAATATTTAAAAAAAATACAAGATGTTCCTATTTATGATTGTGCAATATGAAATCAAACTTGGTTTTTAAAAGATTTCATATAAAAAAAATTGACCAATGTGTCCAAAAGTAATTGTATATGCAAAAAAATGCAAAAAAAAAAAAAAAACATTAGACAATGACAAAATTACCAAATTTGAACTTCCAGAGTGTATTAGGCGTAATAGATAAATATCCACAATGAAAGAACTCTATGAATTAGAAGAAAGACTAATATCACTAAGAATACCATTTTTGCAAATATGGGAACTCGGGAAACACTTTAAAAGACCACAATTGGCATTGACTGGTGGAATAATCAATGTACATGCTTACAGATCTCGAATCCAAATTGCACTTGCTCGTGACATAAATGAATCTATTACAGTGGTTATGGAAATTAAAAAAAATTTAAAAGCATATTTGTTGTTGGGTGAATACAACTTCATTATGTCATGAAGGCATTGAAACGATTGTGGAAAACTCCACTTTATAAACTAGAGAATGTCAAACTAAATGGAGACTAGAAACAAGACTTCGATCAAAACAAGGATGCATATCCATGTGAAACAAATATAAATTCAAACAATGATGATAATGATGAAGCATTCATCATGAAAACACTATTACATGTATTTACCTATTAGTATGGTATTTATGATCTTCATAATAATGAAATAAACATTGTTCCTGGTGAAGGTTATAGGCCTTTAGGCATATTTAGAGACAAATATTCAGAAGAGATGAACTTTCTAACATTTTTTTACAGGGAAAAGTGATTAGACAGTGTTATAAAAAGCTTTACATATAATGATATTGCTCGAAGTGAAGTTTTGCATCAAGATCATGATTTTGCATATCATATAATGAATTTGTTTTCCAAAACAATGCAAATTATCCTCAATCAAGTATTTAGTTGTATTTGGAATTGAATAAGAAGAGGAAATTCAAAAGGAAAAAAAGCTAACAACTAAAGATGTTAGGAAAAACGCAAACTTGAAACACATTCTTGCGTCGAACATTGGGAATATGGATCCTAGACGAATATAGACATCACTAGACTACTTTTTTCATTTACACAAGAACTTATATTCAATGATCTGACAACATGTCCATTGATGCACAACGAATATGATGTATCCTGTCTGCGACAATAATTGAACAAAACTTTTGCAATTCAATCATGCATAATGATTCTTTTGCATTAAACTACATAGAAAAATACATGAACAACAATGTAATTATGCAATTCCTTGGAAAAGTAGTCACAAAGATACATTTTACAATTGGCAGTGCCATATGAAAAATGGAGGATAGGTGGTGGCCTTTTTTATTATGATGGGATACAATATATCTTGAATATAACTATATAGATATGGTATGTTGATATGTTGACTATTATAGCTAAATTTCACACATTCAAGGAATACACAATGATATTGCATGTTATGAAATTTCAAACAATTGTAAATCATTTGCATTATGAACCTCTGAATGAAATAATACAAGAGAAAAACATTTTACATGGTATTGAAATAGTTAACGAAGAGAAATATATAGAAGAATCCTACAAAAAACACAGTGAGGATAATGCAAATGGCTTTGAAACATGAACATAGATGAAGATATCATATAAATTAATACAAAGCTTATCAATGCAAACAAGAAATTGTGGTTATCATTGCATGAACTTGAAACAAGTTTAGTTAGAAAACCATGCAAGCGATCAAATTTTCGTATGAATATTAATCATTTGCATTCAAAAGCTTTGAAAGAAGCAAAAAGAGGAAAACACATTTACGTGGTATTGAAATAGCTAAGGAAAAGAAACATGTAGAATAATCTATAAAAAACATAATGGACATAATGCAAATAACTTTAAAAACATCAACATAGATGAAGATAGCATGGAACTTAATACATATCATGTTAATGGAAACAAGAAGTCATGTTTGTCATTGCATAAACTCACAAAACACATAAGAAACAATGACACTATCAAAACAAGTATAATTAGAAAAGCATTGAAACGACCAAAATCAACACAGAATATGATGTTTCCAAATGAACATAAGGAATTATCACATATGTTGGATTATGTATTCGAAACAATGGCTAAACAACAATATTTAAAAAAAATACAAGATGTTTCTATTTATTATTGTGCTATATGTAATCAAAACTGGTTTAAAAAATATGTCATAGAAAAACAATTGACCAATGTGTCCAAAAGTACGTGTATATGCAAAAAATGCAAAAACAAAATTATCAAATTTGTAGTTCTAGAGTAGATTAGGTGTAATAGAAAAAATCCATATTGAAAAAACTCTATGAATTGGAAGAAAGACTAATATCACTAAGATTTACCATTTTTACAAATATTAGAACTTGGGAAGCATTTTAGAAAACCATAATTATCATTGACTAGTGGACTAATTAATGTACTTGCTGACACACCTCAAATACAAATCGCACTTCCTTGTGACATAAATGAATCCAGTACAGTGGCTTTGGAAATTAAAAGGCATTTTGTGTTTAAAATCATATTTTCTATTGGGCATATACGTGTTCATAAAGTCACAAAGGCATTGAAACGATTATGTAAAACTCCGCTTTATAAACTAGAGAATGTTAGAATAAACGAACATTGGAAATAAGTCTTTGATCAAAACAAGGATGCATATGCATGTGAGATAGATACACAAATCAATTATGATAATGATGGCTATGATGAAGAGCTAGTCACAAAAAAACTATTACATGGATTTAGCAATTCGTATAGTATTTATGATCTTCGTAATAATAAAATGAACATTGCTCTTGGTGAAGGCCATAGGCCTTTGGGAATATTCAAAGATAGATATTCAGAAGAGATGAGATTTTCGACATTGTTTACGAGAAAAAATGATTAGATAGTGTTACAATTTTTATTTTTTATATATATCACAATATTGCTTGATGGGAAGTTTTGCATCAAGATCATGATTTTGTGCATCATATAACTAATTTGTTTTACAAAACAATGCGGATTATCCTCATCAAGTATTCAATTGTATTTGGATTCAAATAAGAAAAGGACAACCCAAAGGAAAAAAAGAAACTATTAGTTAAAGATGTTAGAAAAAAGGCAAACTTGAAACACATTTTGGCATCGAACATTGGCTGTATGGATCTTAGACGAATAGAAACATCGTTAGACTATTTTTTTCATTTGTGCAAGAACTTATATGCAATGATATGAGAATTCAGTCTACTGACTTTCTTTGTTTCATTTAGCAATGTTGAACATATTTGGGAGCCTTTAGTAAAGGCTTTGCAATAAATAAATCAAGAAAAAAAAACCGATGACTGAAAATGAAGTAGAGGAAGATAATATGGATAGCTGGATTGGAAATGACCCCCTTACTTGTTTGTGATCATTATAGAAGTAGAATGAATGCTCTATGCCGATTAATTTTACATGAATCCAAGTACTTTGCCAATGTCGTTGACTATTTCTTTGTAACAAAATTCCTAAATCGAGGAAGCCAACATGAACATGGTTTCCTATGGATAAAAAATGATCCTATCTATGGAATAAGTACAAAAATTGAAATTGAAAGTTTTGTTGAAAAGTACTTGTGATTTGATTCAATTAAACTACTTTCAAATCTGAAAACTATTCAACATTATCATCATACAAAACTTGTAGGAAAGGAAAACATACGCATTGCAGGTTCAATTTTCCAATTCCACCAATGTCAAAGACGTAAGTACTTGAGCCTATGGAATTTGAATGTCAAATTATTTTTCTTTGAATGTCAAAAAATACATGATCATAGATGAATGGCGTCGATGTTTGAACGTATACAAAATGAATGTCAAAAAACCGATGGTGTTATCATAGAAATAATTGCAAGAATTAGAAAGCTTTATTGAACTTACAACAAATGTCTGCACATAAATCTTTATATATAGTGTTGTCTATGAATCTCATCAAATTGGACTCTAATATTACATGTTCCAAACCATTGGAATGCCATAACAATAGCTTTAAAACTATAGTGTGGAAAATATTTCTGATACATTTAGCTTGTTCTAGAACAATTCATCGATCATAAGGTTTAACATTGAATGGACTTGCATTTTATCTAAGTGGTATATCAATAGATGGACTAGTTTAAACATCATTGCCACATGTTAGAACCATGGAATAACTGTATCTTCTTTAGAAACTAACACAAAAAGAACTTTTGTGTGAATAAGAAAATTTAGAAGAAACGAAACACTTAAGAACTCAAGGATAGTGGAAATGAGAATACATATACAAACCAATAACAAATGAAAATATTTAACAATTGCAAATTTGAACGCACGTAGTCTACATGCTCATGCCAATGGCATTGTATGTGATGAAGACCTAATGAATGTTATTATTCTTTGTATCCAAGAAACACTTCTAAACTTTTCGCGGTTAAATAATGAATTTTGCAAATTCAATTTCAACATATCAAATTGTCTTCATGGAGTATTTACTTTCATACATGAAACCATAGAAATCATATCAACCACGAACATTTTCAATAACATAATCGAACTTGTTTTGTTAGAAGTCTACTTTCAATGCCAAATATACATAATATACATATATATGTTTCCACTTGTATATGTTTCGACAATTATTGAAGCCATTACAATAGCAAAGGCACATTTCATGCAGAGTGATTGCATTTTTATACTTACTGGAGATTTCAATATTGACATCAATTCAAATAGAAAATGAAGTAAACAATTATTAGAGTACACACACTTCAAATGATTATAAGAAGGGATGATTTTTTTTTTTACTATATATATATATATATTTTATTATTATTATTATTTTTTTTCATTTTATTTATTTATTTAATTTTTTTTATTGGACAAATTTTCCTGTTCAACAATGTCATGTTCATATTTCACATTCACATTAGAGTGGTTGGGTATGCACCTGATCCCTTTGTGGTTGATGGAGTATATCTAAAAGCAACCTTGGGGATCCTGCTCGTATTCGAAGATCCTGCTCCTATTGCTCCTAGATCCAAACTCTTGCACAAAGTCACCACTAGACAAGACAATAGTTCCTCCTCTTCATAGGGGGAGTCAACATGCATAGTAAAAAGTACAAATTGTATGCATATAATTATCAAAGAACTTACATAAGAACCAAAAACACATATAATTTTATTAAATCAGAACAACTGTACAATTTTACCTTAGGTTCTTTGAGATTAATCCTTAGTCCTTGGCTTGAAAGCTTCCTTGATACACTACAAGACATGGTTGATCTCACATGTAATGGAAGTCTAATGGAAAAACAACAACATGACCGAGCTATCTCTCTTCCTCTCTGTATCTCTCCCCTTGAGAGGGTCTCATTATATAGGCTTTTTCCATCCCTTGGGAGAATGCATCTGGACACCTAGGGGATTGAGAAGTTAGGAAAATTCTATAGTAATTGACCCCTATCCAACTCATACACAAGCAGGCTGAGTTGATATGCTCGGGAATGACAAACTCTAGAACCTTTTTTCTTAATTATGATTTGTTTTCTTTTCTCAATTATGCAATAATTATAATTTCATAGTTATGAAATTGTGACAAAATAACTATGAGAAATTACTCAAATATGTAATTTCAGCCCTATAACATCTAAAAACTTCCCTATAAGACCTATATAAGTAAAAACAAAGTTGAAATTGGATGCATTTTAACCAGCAACTAAGGTATGTTGAACGAGTCTTTCTCACTATAGTGGAGTGGAAAATAGGGTTATAACATTTAGACATTCCATAATAATTTCCCTCCAATTCATTATGCCACATGTGGAGTAACACAAGTCTCTCTATACTTGGTTTACCCACTTCAACATCAAATGAAAAATGTGTGAAGTTATCATAATGAAAAAGATCTATAAATGTTGATTTTGCATATTTAATCTACCCTACCTCTTGATTTCCCACTTGGATTTCATGCAATGTTTTGATCATGACTAAGGTTAAAGACTTATTTCTAATAACTCCATGATCCAAATGAAAGGCCATATTGGGTAGTTGGTCCACCTATTGATTTAACTCCTTAACAAATGATGATATTCTATAGATTTGAAATTGTTGGTTTCCTTCTACATTCACTGGATAACCCTTACTAGTTTACTGTTACTTAGAGGGGAGGAACTACACATCATATTGATAATTATAATTGAGTTCCCAATGAAAATTAAACTTTCGATTCACTTACATCAAGGAGCTTCATCCCCAAGGAAAAGATAATATATTAACTTTATTATTTGACACCCTACCCAAACCCCATTCAAAGGTCAATTTTGGGCTTCCCTCGAGACGAGAATCTCACCCCACACCTTCCAATCCTAGATTACCTGTTGACGATCCATCAAAAAATAATATATGTTTTCCCTAAGATATGCCCATGATTAAAAACCCTTTTCCCTAATCAAATTTTCCAATTCACTTTATAAACAAATTTGAAAATAAATTACTTTAAATAAGAAAAAATAACCCCTTCCCAACCTACCATCCATTTTCTTCCATTCTCATATACTTTTACATGTACCACCCCTCCATCCCATACTTAGTACTCATTTCCTCCCTATATAAATATAATATGTATATAATTTATATATGTTTTGAATTATATATATTTATTTTTGTCCTAAATGTGTTGGTTTTTATTTTATTTTTTAAAATTACATCTAATTAATTAATTAATTAATTATTATTATTTTTTTAAAGTGATATAATATATATATATGATATATATATAATATATATATATATATATAATATGGGATGTTGATTGAGAAGACATCTATTTCAGGAAAAAACTAGGGTTCGACACAGGAGGTGACAGAAACAAGCTGGTAACCATGGAGGGGTAAGGAGGAGGGAGCTCCACTCCCTCCTACAGTAACGTGATTTCAAACAGAGGCAGAGCAGTGAATAGAAACAAGCCACAAAACTCCTTGGAGAACAAGACAAAAAATTTTGACACCCAGAAGGCGAAAGGCAGCAAACCCCATGAAAAGGAAGGGACCCATGAGGAGGTCCGATAGGAGGAGAAAGTAGAAGACAATGGTCATGGATCTGAGAATAGAGCTAAGATGGGGCCCTGCAAACCAAAGTCTAACATTAAACCGCGGGTAATCCTAAATGATCCAGCTCTGCTAGAGCACATGGATCATATGACAACCTATGCGATCATATGCAAGTTTATGGGCATCTGGCTGACGGAGAAAGCACTGTACACTTGGATAAAAACACCTGGAAACCAAAAGGAGAGTTAACTATACATCTTGGATCCAAGGGTTTTTTTATTGTGGTATTCATGAACCTGGAAGACAAGGACAAAATTTTTGAAGGAGGACCATACTTCTATGCAGCTGTTGGTCTCTATATGCGACCTTCGATGATGAACTTTGTGCCGGAGCGAGAAACGTTCACATTCGTCCCAGTATGGATTAGACTATATTCCTTACCTTTAGATTATTGGATGCCAGAATCTTTAAAAGCTATAGGTAACAAATTAGGTCATTTCATAAAGATATCAGAGGCGACTCTGCGAGGAAAATATACCTCCTTTGCTCACATATGTGCAGAGATGGAATTATCAGGAGCACTTTCAGATGAAGTCATCCTAGAAGTTTATGATGAGGAATGGGTTCAGGCAGTTGACTATGAACACATACCATTTAGATGTCACAAATTTCATGAACATGGACACCTATTTAGAGACTAGCCACTTAATAGAAGGGAGGAACACCAGAAAACCAATAAAGGCAAAGAACTTATAGGTTTTACTAAAGTGGGAGGAAAAGGGAAAGGAGGGGGAAAAAAGACCCAAAAGAAACCTAGTGAAAGCAAAGCACCAAGTCACAATAGTTTTGAAATTTTAGAAGAAGAAGTATAAGAGGAAGGAATACAAAAGAAACTAGAGGACCAAGAAAGCGGGAAAGGAGAAGAGGCTAGCATGGAGATCACACAGGAATAGAATGAACTCAAAATAGACCCACTAAGTTCCATGGAACTAGAAAGGGACCATGATATGACCCTAAGTGAAAATGGTACGGAGGAACAAGACTTATAGGAGATCCTTGAGAGGGAGAACCTTGAACTAGAAAAGTTTCTAGAACAAGGAAGCAACAAAGGAATTAACTCTCTACCTCAGGAGGAAGTTGATAGGGTGAAACAACTATTCCTCAAAAAGTCACATCAAAAAGCTCTAGGAGTCAAAAGAGGCCATGATAACCAAGAAAACATAGGGGTTACATCAATGGGATTAATATTAGGAAAATCTTCCAAAAACCCAGGTAAGAAAAGAGGAAGGAAGAGACAGAAAGAACTGCTGTTAGAATGTGGAAAACTCATGATTGACTCAGGCAAGATGAAATATCTCTCTAGTTACTCCTTTACAAACCCCCATCAATTAAGCTTACAACCTGGAACATTAGAGGACTAGGGAGTAGAAGAAAACAAAGAAATATAAGTAATAGAATCAAAGAGGAAAAACCAGACATGGTGTTCATACAGGAAACCAAATGCTCAGTAGAGAAGATCAAAGAAAAGCATAGCAAATGGTTAAGTAAATATGAGTATCTTGAAGTCAAAGCAACTAAATTAGCTGGTGGAATTCTCACTTTATGGAATCCTTAGAAATTTGGTATACTTGATGTGGTGGCGTCCAGACACCACCTTTCTTTGATTATTCAACCTGTGGGGGACAAGGAGTGTTACATGATCACCAATGCCTATGGCCCTCAACTACTGGAAGATAAAATCAGGCTCCTCACCTCTCTGGAGGAAATGAAAAAAATACACCTAGCGATACCTTGGATTCTAGGGGGAGACTTCAATATGATTAAATCTCTCACAAAAAAAAAGGGGGAACCAAATCACTTGGTAGAGACTTAGTTGCCTTACAGAACTTCCTCACCAATATGAGACTGGTGGATATGGACACAAGTAATGGCATTTTCACATGGAATAACAAAAGAGGGGATACTACCCAAGTAGCCTCAAGATTAGACAGATTCATAATCACAGAAGAACTTCTGCTCACTGGACGAAGCCTAACAACGTTCATTCTCCCTTTTGGAGGCTTAGACCACTGGCCCATCCAACTGGAAGCTTCCTTAACTAGTACACCGAGGAACAAACCCTTCAGATTTGAGAATGTATGGCTCACTCACTCTGATTTCCTCACAAACATTGAGAAGTGGTGGAAAGAAGAGTTACACTCCCAAGGCATGAAGATGTTCCTTCTACATCTTAGGCTCAAACACATCAAGAGAAAACTCAAAGAATGGAATAAAAATGAGTTTGGAAATATCTTCAAAGCTAAAGGAGAAGTGGGAAAGCAATTATAGGAAATTAACCAAATTCTCATAACTGAAGGCTTCATAGAGGAAAGAAAAGATCTAACAAAATCACTTCAACAAGAATGGGACAATAGATGTCTCCAAGAGGAAATATTGTAGAGATAGAAATCCATAGTACAATGGATTAAGGAAGGGGAGAGAAATACCAAATGCTTTCACAAATCCACCATAGCACACAGGACTATCACTAAGATTTCGAAGCTCAAAAATTCTCAAGGAACAGAGAAAAATACTTATGAGGAAATGGAAGATGTACTGGTCCAACATTTTCAAACCATTGCTGAGGAAACCATAACAGACAGATCCCAATTCACAAAATGATTTACTTAGCACATTCCTCAGTTGGTTTCCAGGGAAGACAATCATAATCTCAATATGCCAGTAATGGAGGAAGAGGTCAATGAAGTTATCAAAGAAATGCATAATGGAAAAGCTCCAGGCCCAGATGGTTTCAATATGGACTTCTTCAAAATATGATGGAAGATTGTCAAACAAGACATTCTGGAGGTAGTGGAGGACTCAAGAAACTCTAAATCAGTTTTGAGGGCGCTTAATGAATCCTTCATTTCCTTAATCCCCAAACAGGAAAAAGCCACCTCTCCTGACAAATTCAGACCCATAGAATTATGTAATGTGGTGTACAAAATCATTTCCAAAGTCATTGCCAACAGACTCAAGCCCCTCCTCCCAACTTTGGTGTCAGAGGAGCAAACGGGTTATGTGGAAGGGAGGCAAATTCTCAATAACATCATTCAAGATCATGAAGTGGTGCATTCCCTCAAAACCAATAAGCAAGTGGGAATGATAATACAGTTGGACATAGAGAAAGCTTATGATAAACTAAGCTGAGCTTACAAAAGGGATGTACTCAAAGCATATGGCTTTGACGACAATTGGATAAAGTGGGTCATGGCTCTTGTTACAACTGCCAGTTGTTCAATTCTTCTTAATGGCTCTCCGTCTAGAACCTTCAAGCCTACAAGAGGTCTCAGACAAGGAGATCCTCTCTCCCCATTCCTCTTCATTCTCATGATGGAAGGGCTAGGTAGAGCGATCATTGCTACCAAGGAGGAAGGAAGAATACAAGGACTGAGACTCACACAGAACAGAGACACTGTGACACATCAACAATTTGTGGATGATATTATGCTGCAGGGCATTTTCCAACAATCAAGGAAGCCAAAGCATTCAAGAAAATTCTGTATGAGTTTGCAATGGTAGCTGGTACTGAGGTAAGCCTCACAAAATCAAAGATCTTCTTTTTCAATACTGATATTTCTATTCAAAGAAATCTCTCCAGAATTATAGGCTTTCAAAGAGATTCACTACCCTTAAAGTATCTGGGAGTTCCCCTCACCGACAAACCGCTAAACAAGGACATCTGGGAGTCTGTAACAAATAAATTGAAAGGAAAGGTCCACAAGTGGACAAGCAGAGCCTTGAACCTAGCAGGGAGGCTGGTCCTCACTAAGGTGATAATTCAAACTATCCCAATCTACATGCTATCAACCCTTTCGGCACCAAAAGGAGTCCTTCAGCAAATCAGATTTATTCAAAGAGACTTTCTTTGGGGAAAAGGGGAAGAGAAAAAGAAATAGGCTCTGGTAGCTTGGGACAAGATCCGCAAACCCAAATCCCATGTTGGTTTGGGTCTACATGACCCAGATATCCTAAACAAAGTTTTGGGAGAAAAACTATGTTGGAGATGGCTAAAGGAAATACAAAAGCCCTAGGCGAAGCTATGGAAATAAAAATATGCAATGAACTGACAAGAAACGAACCTCATAAGAATGATAGGGCACAAAAGGTTCCCATATTTGGAACAAGGCCTGGGAGAACAAAGCTTTAGTACAAAAACATAGTTTCTGGGAGATCAGAAATGGAAATCTTGCCTAGTTCTAGGAGGACAACTGGTAGCAGGAAGGTAACCTTAGCAGAGAGGAATTAGCAAGCATCCAAATTGATACCATTAACAAAGGATTAAAGAAAGTAAGTGACTATTGGGATCAGTCAAGGGACAATGACAAATGGAGAATTTGGAAGCTACCAGACTAGAGTGAGCTGACCCCGCTGAAAACTCAAGCTAAAGCTCTAGAAGCTATTCTGGAAAAGAGACAAATTTTGACCTTAACTTCAGGCCTATTAAGATGGGGTAGAAATAATAAGGGTGTTTTCAATCTCAAAGAAGCCAAAAGAATAGCCACAAGACTTAACTTTCCAAACACTGACAAGACATGGAAAGACCTATGGAATAACCCACATTGGATGAAGATAAAACTGCTCAAGTGGTTGGTTCAACAAGAGAAGATTCTAACTTGGGAGAATCTTAGAAAGGGAGGTTTTGCTGGCCCCTTAAGATGTCACCTATGCGGCTAGCAGGAAGAAACCACAATCATCTTCTCAACCTCTGCTCCTACACCTCAACCCTATGGAACTGGGTAGCAAATGTCTTCAAGCAAACATACAGGAAAAAAATAATATCACTGTTACGTTGAAAAATTGGAGTAGAGATTTCTCAGACAATGAGAAAATAAACATAGCCCGGGCTCTGATTGTAGGGTTCTTGATCTAGAATGTATGGAAAGAGCGCAACAAAAATATATTCAAAGACAAAAAGGGCCCAGTTAGAAGCATCATAGCGCTAATCCTAAAACATCTCAAGGAGACGGTCAACACCCTTAGGGGTTGTTCTACAGAAAAGCACATGGGCCATAAAGAGGCTCACATTCTGGAAAGGTTGGAACTTCAGATACATATCCCTCAGAGTCTAAATCATACCACAAAGCATACTTCAGAGGGAAAGGCTTTCTGGAAACCCCCTTCACATTGTTTTTTAAAATTCAACATAGATGGAGCCTCAAAAGGTAACCCTAGAGACACTAGTTATGGAGGAGTCATAAGAGATGAGGAGGGAAACATAAAAAGTCATCTTTCACAGTCATCTGGGAAAAGCCACCAACAATATGGCTGAACTCATGGATATGGAGCAATGCTTGGATATTCTAATAGAGCACAATACACATAATGTTATTATCGAGGTTGACTCGGAATTAGTCATCAATTCGGTCAAGTGAATAGACATAGGAACAACACCAGATAAAATATCAAGCCACTGGAGGCTTCTACAGGTCTATCACAGAATTTAATCACACCTAAGAATTCTAAGAACTCTCAGTTTCATGCATGTTCTCAAGGAAGCCAAGAGAATAGCGGACTGGCTAGCCAATGAAGGGGTAATATGCACACGAGATAACATGTGTTGCAGGTGGGAGGAGGTACCAGACAGCCAAATGCATGAAGGCTGTTCATCTCGAGCCCTCACAGACATGGAGGAATACCAGAACAGACAGGGCAACTGACTATCACCTTTCATCAATGAAGAATAGGAGTATGTTAGAAAGACACATAGAGTTTGGGAACTTGTGGGTCTCGAAGGAGATCACCATAGTTTACCTTTGCATTGGTGCTATTGGAAGCTGGGCCAGAGAATAGGTAACCAGGAACACGATAATAATCAGTCCCAACAAATGGCTCAGAAGTATGGAGGGCAATAGACACAGAGTCTTAGTGGCTTGGCATCAGAGCAGTTTCTAGGTCCCCAGGCACCCTCAAAACCTGAAATGATCTTCAAGAAAAGCAAATGATGCCACTCACTGTTCACCTCGTGGCTCTGTGAGGAGAGGGATTACCACCCTTATTGGGGGGGTATCTCGTGGGATCATGGAAAGGCAGATCAAAGGTTACAGGTCAACGAGAAGGTTGGTGGGTCCGGGAGATAGTTAGCAGGAATCAAAACAACTTCCAGTATACTACCCTTTTCAGGCGCTCTCAAAACCAAAAGTGGTATGTATGAATTGCATGCGATGCCACTCAATTATCAACACGTGGCTTGAGGTGGAGAGTGAATACCGCCCTCATCGGGCAGATATACCTCGGGCTTCTGCTCCATGTGATATGGCCATTGGCCGTTCGATCAGGAAGGAGCAGATCGACGGCTATAGGTTGTCGAGCAGGTTAGTGGGTCCCAATTCACGAAATCTCAGCAGACCCGAAATCTCTTGGATACAATTTCTATTCCCATCTTTAAGTCCGCCAAATGTTTTGTCGAGGCATCAAATTTTGTACGGGTACTAAGCACTGATTTAAATCTTCCCTTTGTTGGAGGAATTGCTTCCTCTTAACGCCTATTGTAACTTATGTAACATATTTTCAATCACAATTTAATAGAAGGTCCGTCTCTTGCTTTAGCAAAAAAAAAGGAGATATATATATATATATATATATATTATATATATATAATATAATATATATATATATATATATATAATATATATATATATATATATATGATTTAAAAGTAACATTTCTAAATTAATATATGAATTATTTTTTTAGAAAATGATTAAAAGTATACATTTTTAAATTAGATTTTTTCATTACTTTTTTCTTTTATTTTTAATTTTTTTTTAATGATGTCGTTTGCAAAATAATTAGTATTTTATGTCACAGTTCTAAAAATATTTCAATTACAACTTTTTAAAAGGGTGTTATTGGTAGTATTTTTGAAATTAGGGTTGATTTTAAGATTTTGATTTTAATAATATTGATTGTTAAGATCATGTTATAATCAAAGTCATACTTGCAGTTTCAAAGGACATGTCTATTATGATAGCTTTTCTTTTGATTCAGAGATCAATTTTAGGGTTTTAGTTGTAATAGCAATGATTTTGAAGGACATGAGTTAGAAAAAATTGTGATTTTAACCCTTAAAAAAGGTGCTACTAGTCATAACACTTTTTGATTTAGGTGTTAATTAAGGTGATTTTGGGAGCATCACTTTTCAATATGCGGATTGATTTTAAGGCATTTTTTAGCAACGCTGCAGGAATTTAAGGTTGCACTTAAAAAACATTGTAATTTTAGTCTCCTAGAAAAATGATGCTATTGGTAACACTACTTTTCATTTCGAGAGTTAAGTTTGGTGTTTTTGACAAAAATATAGGATTTAAGTGGAATAATTCTTCTTTTGAAGCCACAATTCTCTTCAAATAAATAGTTGCATGAAGCCTTATCTTAAAAAAAGTATAAGAGAATTAACACGAATGTTTTTTCGCTAATCCTAAATGAAAAAGGAAAATTAAATTGTTCTTAAAAAATATTGAACAATAATTCTATTATATTTGGGAATGGTGGGGCTTATCTACTATATCTCACATATTCATCATAGGAAAAACACAAAGTACATTTACTAGGTCCACATCTCCCCCTTTCTAGAATATTTTCCCACATCAACACCTTGTTATTTAAGACTAGCCACATAAAATTTATCTCCTTGAGAAGAATTGTTAACTTCCATAGCAATTTCCACCTCCAAATGGAGTAATTTACCATTTTGATGCTAAATAGTTTATACCTTAAATAGGGTTTGTATTTTCCAATACTAGGACTTTGTGACCAAATTAACATGGTTTGCTTTTAGCCTTTAGATAAAAAGACCTCAAAATATTGGCTTGATCACCAACCAATCTTAGTTGTGAAATTGTCTTATTTTCTTGATACTAGATAGACATAAGAATTTGATTAGGATCCTGATTCAAATAGAGGTATCCTCTCCCTCTCAATGACATTAACATATGTTCTGATGTCTATACCCTTCACCACGTCCAACCCAAGTGCTTATCCTAATTTTACATTATGTCCATCTCGCACCTTCTAAACAAGCCGCATACCCATTACTAGATATGCTAGCATTATATATTTTATTTTATTTTATTTTTTTTTCCATGGAAAAAATCAATAACTTTCTATTAATAAAAATGAAAAGTTACATTTAGTGGATGCATTGAAGCATTCAGAGGTTGTCCCGTGGGACCAATATGCAAGTCACACATATAGTAGTGAAGTTACCAAAGAATAGAAAAAAAATAAAAATAAAAATTACGGATTTCTAGATAAACCAAACTTTTCTTTTTTGCCTTTTTTCTTTTGGACTTTTTGCTAGACCCTAAGAGGTGGAGCATAAGTGAGAATAGACAAATCCTTATTGCATGTAAGATTTAGGATACAAATTGGAGCTTTCAGATACATGTGATCGCTTGCTTCCACTTGTGCCTTGATTGTTGTTATTCCCTTCTACTTGGGTTTCAAGGATCAGATTAACCATTAAGTTATTTCGATTCTCTAATTATTTCTTTTGTTCTTCCTTCTTTTCTTCTCCCATCTCTTCTGAGCCTGGTTGTTTTTCTGCCTCCTATTGTTGCTGGGTTCCATCAATTTATTCTTCCTCATCATCAGATGAAGGGGATTATGGGAATTTCTATTCTTTTTGCTTTTACATTCTCTTCTTTGTTCTTTTCTTTGCTTGTTTGCATGTATTTTGAAAATGCTCTGTTTGTTGGTAAACCCTGCAAAGATGTGTTTTCAAAATCTAGCCACTGTACCCACTTAACATCTTTGTGCATCAAATTAATACAATTCGGGAGACCTTTACTTAAATCCATCTCCATGCAAATACGTGCAAATGTAAATATCCTTTTGTCCATTCTTTCTCGATCTGTTTTTAGGAACCTTCCGAGAGAGTTCCCAACGCCTTCTAACCTGAGGGTGACAAAAAGTTAGTGGAAGGTTATGAAACCTTACTCATACCAACATTTTTGTAACCACCATTGAATTTGCATCAAAAATAGGAAACCATGGGGTTACGAAGAGGCCCGCCCTTCCCCAGAACCATGGTCCATCATTTATGACATAATTGTAATCTTTTAGGGTATCAAACTGAACCACAAAAAAACCTTTTGCGCACAGGTAAATATCGCAATCTGTGGTACAGTTGAGGTAGATCCATTCATTAAGCTCTTCAGATTTTGCCAAGGAACCATTAAAACGACAAATAATGGCTTTTACATATAAAGTAGTGCAGAGATCACTTACTTTTGGTAATTTGATGAACAAATCTGGAGCTTTTTCCATCTTTTCTACAATGTACAGACCTGTGATTGTTAGATTTGGGTTTTGTTTGTCTTGTGCGTCAGCTTTCGCTCTTAATGCATCTTTGAAAGAAGCGCGACCCTTGTCTTTCAATGATGATCTAGTTGGTATGCTTGCTCTTGGTGCCCGACCTTTTAATCTTAGATTCTGGATAATGGTAGAATTTCTTTGAATCCCATAATCCTTCAAATGGATCTCTTCCTGCAACACTTTTTCAAATCAAACTTTGTGATGAAGCTGAAATACCTGTGGAAATTAGGGATTTTTGCTTCAGATCTATCATTAGATCCACACCCATACCCATATCATTATCGATTTCCCAAAAAAGGTTTTCATAAAAACCTGATATAAGTCTTCCAGATCTAAGATCAAACCTTTGCCTTCTATTCTTGTTGGCTCGGGCCATAAACTTGAGTTGTATGAAGGGCTGCTCTTCTTATCATTTACTCTTTCCATCGGCCTGTGTCCATCTCTACTGAATGTGGCGATTTGATTTGCATGCAGTGCAAGACCGTTGTTAAGAAATGGATGATGGCCATTTTTAACCATCAAATCCCTATGATCATAGATGGAGCAAATAAACACTGCCTCTATTTAAAGTGAATCATAAGGAGACTGAAGTTCCCTGGCGGCGCGATCGCAACATACGTTAAGGGTCTCAACGCTGAAAAATGAGAGGGGGCTCCTTTGTAATGAAATGGGTGATTAACTCCTTTACATGCAAGATTGTATTAATCCACACAGGTTCCTTAAACTCGTCATGGTTCAACGATCTGTCAAGATCCACGACCATTCCATCGCCCAACTGAACATAGCAAAAGTTGAGGCCCGTGTAAAGCCTCCCTTGTCCCGACACCTCCAAGGCATCCAATTCATCGTGACGGAGCCGACCCCCAATATACAAACAACCACTTCCGAGACTCTCGTCGTCCATTATTGATAAAGAAAAGAGCGGGTCGAGAGGCCCCATGTCCAAGCCACCAGGTATATGATCTTGATCCAGCATGGAGGAGGGAGGCAAAACATCATTCCATAAGCCAAAACAACCAGCCAGGTCCACGAAAACACAGTCGATTGCGCCTCCATACCTGCAATAGTTTGAAACCCTAAGAAAATGTGCCATACTCATTTTTTCGAAAGTCAATCCAGACGTGTTCACCCAATAGTACCTTTCTTACCATTATTATATATATATATATATATATATATATATATATATATATATATATATATATATATTATATATATATTCTATAATTATTTATTTTCTAGTATACATTTAAATTTAATTTATTTATCTTAAATTTGATTTTTTTCATTGTTTTTTTTCCTTTTATTTTAATGATTTTGATCGCAAAAGGATTAGTATTTTAATTTATGGTTCTAAAGATATTTCAATGCTAACTTCGTAAAAAGGTGTTATTGATAGTATTTTTGAGTTTAGGGTTGATTTTAAGGTTTGATTTTAACAATATTGATTGCTAACGCCATGTCTTAATCGAGTCGTACTTTTGGTTTCAAAGGACATGAATATTATGATATCTCCACTTTTTGACTCAGGGATTGATTTTAGAGTTTCTGTTGTAATAGTAATGATTATACAACTCTTTGATTTAGGTGTTAATTTTAAAGATGATTTTGGGAGCATCACTTTTCGATATGGGGAGTCGAGACCAATGTTAAGGGATTTGTTAGCAACATTGCATGAATTTAAGGCTGCAGTTAAAAAACATTGTAATTTTAACCTCCTAGAAAAATGGTGCTATTGATAACACCACTTTTCATTTCGAGAGTTATGTTTGGTGTTTTTGGAAAAAATATAGGATTTTAATGGTAAAAATTCTTCTTTTGAAGCCACAATTCTCTTTAAACAAGGGGAATAGCTGCAATGCAACATAGTCCCTGCCTCTACCACTAATTGTGCATTTCCATCATTAGCTTGGGGTCCACATTTTATCATTATTCATGAATACTTTTTGCATTTGTAATATGTCATTATTGTCTTTCGCTTCTGCATAGTTGTTTTGTTGTTTATTCGTTATTTAATTCATTCTTATTCAAGAATGCTTTTCCCTCCACATAAATTTTTCCACACAACTACTTACACACTCAATAATGCCCTGAATCATTGACATTGGAAGCTCCACATTCAATAATCGCTGTTTGATTACCCATACAAGCTAAAGATAAAACCTCATTAAAAACAAATAATATTAAAGTTTTGCATTATTAAACTAATAACAATAATTCGTAATAATGTGGAAGCAACTCATTGTGTGGAGGGGCATAGCTTTTGCAGTTCTTTGCACAAGATAGTTTGCTAAGAAACTACCAAATGTGAACAGGAAATCAACAAAGGTGAATCTTTAATGTGGAGTTCACATTTCATTCTTATTATTTCACATTTTATTCAAGAATTGTTTTTCCTCCGCACAACTTTGTCCACACAACTACTTCCGCACTCAGTAATGCCCTAAGTCATTGACATTGGAAGATCCACATTCAATAATACCCATTCGATTACCCGCACAAGCTAAATAAAACAACTCGTTAAAAATAAATAATACTAAAGTTTTTAATTATTAAACTAATAACAATAATTTGTAATACTATGGAAGGAACTCATTATGTGGAGGTACAGAGCATGTGCAATTCTCTACACAAGATAGTTAGCTAAGAAGTTGCCAAATGCGAACCAAAATTGGGCAAAGGTGAATCGTTAATATGGAGTTAAAATTTCATTCTTACTATTCCACATTTATTTGAGAACGCTTTTCTGACCACACAACTACTTCTGCACTCAAGAATGGCCTAAGTCATTGAAATTGGAAGCTCCACATTCAATAATGTTGGGTCCCTATAATACTAGTGATTACCCCATTACTATGGTAGTTGCACCCATTATTAATATTGCTGTGCCCCTACTGCCCCCATATTGTTATTACTGAGCCCCATAGAATCTCTCTATTGTTATTTTTGTGGCTTTATATTATTATTGTTAGGTCGGCTGGGTTATATTGTGACTCCTTAGACTCCTATATATAGAAAGGAGGTTTGTCATTTGTATCATCAAAGAATTGTTCATTTATGTAATGTAAAGGAGGTTGCCCCCTCGAAGAGGCTGAATTCTAAGGCGTTGATCTATCTTTTCTATCTTTTCTTGAGCTGGTTTCATAACATTTTGGTATCAGAGCCAAGTTCTAGGGTTTCGCTGCTCCAAATAGGTCATCGTGGCATTTTCGCTATAACTTTTTT